>JAVXUP010002851.1:0-87500 GCA_033070095.1 Escallonia herrerae
CCCTATCCTAGTCTAGAAATTCCTGACGGGGGAGTCAATCCCTTAGAAACCTTTTTCCTCCTTCGAAGAAATCAAGAAGCACTCCTTCATAACATGCTCTTCGTCCAGGCTCGTCTGAGTGCAATTCATGTAGGCCGAGCTGGAACTTGCGACCACCAAAAAAGTCGTTCTTACAAAATAAATTCATCCAAGTGATGATAAATAGGATACAAGGCTCACATCTCAGCATCAGCTTTGCCAGCGTAATGAGTCCGCTCACCCTTGCTCAGCATTAAAGATATGCTCCTTCCATCCCGAAAAAAGTGATAGGTTGCTTTTGCACACATTCTAAGGAGTTGGTCAACTTTTGTTATCTTTCCAATCTTACCTCCTCATCACAAGTGGTCATCACCCATCAGTCTTTCACGCATCGTCCTCACTTGTTTCTCTCTACACGCACAACTCCCAGAATAACCACGTGTACAGCCAGTCCAAAAGCATCAACTGGTTATATTTTTGGCACCGCGAACATTTATGACATGTATGATTCTTGCGAGCTCGCGCCGAAACTCCCTCAACAATGGCTTTCAGATTTCTTCTTTTGGTAGTTGATGGCCAAACTCCGCATCATCAAACTGACAATTTATCAAACTACAAATTGAAATTAAGAGACAGAAAGTTCGTCGTAAGTGTTTCTCAATTCACATATTTGCTCGACTAGTCGAATGCTTCAACTCCTAGTTAAACACCTATTTGGTTGCTCGGTTTGCCTCATCCAACACGTCAACGCCTAATTGTACCCTCAATTAACGCCTCGATGCCTAGCCGTAAGCTGTTCCACCTTTTAGTTGTAAATCCGATTTTAAATCTTTAAGCATTATTTAATTAATGGGGAGATGCATTTCCAAATTTCCTGCGTTATTTGGATGGTGGAACCTTGAGGTATCCAGATTTGGTGAAGGGAGGTGGCCTGTGGCCAGATCTGGTAATTGTAATTGTGTGAGGTTGGAGAGGCAAAGGCGGAAATCTTAGTTGGTTGTAGCAATGGTGGCTTTGGTTTTGTGGCCATGGTGTAGCTCGAATTGGATGGCGACGATGGTAGTGCCTCAGATGGGTAACTACAGTGGTGGCAGCTCAGATTGGTGGCGCTGTTGCATTGGTGCTGTGAAGACAAATATGGTGGTGTCACTGATTGTGGTGGCTGTCAAGTTAGAGCGAAGATTGAGATCGTAATTTTGATAGTGGGTCTTTGACCAGGAAGAGAGAGGAAGAAGGTGTCCCATTTCCAAATCACCCTTTTTTGCTCTAGTTTGTAGTCTAAATTAGTAAAGCTATCACTTATTTGGGACAGCCAAAGTGGAAATGTAGGCTCTTATTTTGGGATGGAAGGTGCAGAAGCCTACTTTAACGAAGGATTCCACTCCAAGTCTGTTTGCACGTCCTTATGCACCTCCCATCTCTACAGCAGTCTACCCCGAGTGATACAAAACACCTGAATTTGATTGAAATGACGGAGAAAGAGCAAATGCCGAAAAACATGTTTACAAAATTCTGGATCACCTAAAAAAGTTCGTTGACAATGAACCCCTTTACCTCTGCAAGTTTTCTTGCTCCTTCGTAGGGAAGGTCTTCACTTGGTATGCCGACCTCCACTAAGGATTCGTCTCCGCTTGGATGACATAACGAGAATTATTTTTGCCTGAGGTTGATACATTGGTAACGGGGCTCACTCTTATTAGATTAGCTTACATTACCCAAAAGACCACGAAAGGTCTCAGAAGCTACATCTTGAGGTTTAGAAGCCAAGTAATGGATTACGACCAGCATATTGTAGAAGGGATACTTGTCAAGATATGAACTGAAGGAAAATCTAGGAAGCTCAAGATACACGTGCTTTCTAAATGTCTCAAACTCTTTGCTGAGACCTCGTTCTGGCAGGACGTGCCGTCGTCTTCAGCCCGTCAAGGTTGAGGCTCAATGGGACACGTGAGCCAGGGAAATGTGGACAGAAGATGTCACAGTCGTCAAACCTGATGTTGACCATGCTCGGGTGTGGGACCCAACTACCAACAGTGTGCTACCCATCCCCGTGATGACATGTGGTACCCCCCTCAGGATTCAAAGGGGCAACGTTCTTTTCACTGTCCTTCCATCGGGCCTATTGTTATGCCATGCCTTTTGACTAGGGCAGACTAGGGGTCTGCCTTAGCCCGCTCCTCCACCATGTTGATATTAGTTGGCTCTCATGAAGTGGAGACAGCAGAGTCCCGTCCCATTGTCGCTATTTACTAGAGGGGCATGTGATCTGTGACGTGATCTCCTCTCACTAGTACTGCAAATACCTCCCTCTAGCATGAAAGAAATAAGGGATAAATTGCTACATTGCCAAGATTCTGTCCAATTCACCGCATAACCCATAGTCAAAATACGCATTATCTCCCTACATTAATTCTTAACCTCGAACCATGACCTTAAACTTCCTGCCCTCCATGTCTTAGCTCGGAGTTGGTTTTCACCCCTTCCTCCTGTCTGAGTTCAGCAGCACATCCTTGTAAAGAAAAAGACTTTGAAGAAAAGCATAGCACTTTCAGATAATTGCATTGTCATAGGGCCTGTTTGGTTGTTCCTTATGTATGGATAACCCTATTCATGTTTTATACTAAGTTGATGACGTCATATCCATTGAGTGTTAAATAGAACTGCAAAGAATCCTATCCAATCAGAGGAATCATCATGGAGTCCCATATTTGCCTCAGTCGCCGCATTGAAGATGATGGAGATGACATCCACATTCAGTTTAGGGACATGAAGAAGGCTATTCAATCGAAGGACAGTATTTTTTGTTTTTTAATCCATCGCATGTATGGGCTACAAAATGGGGGTAGCCCTCCCCTTAGGCTCGAACCTGTGACCTTGCATAGGAAAGGGAGAGGCCCTCACCACTGGCTACTACTTTGGTCTCTACAACTTTCTAGTTTCTGTATCTGGCAAAGCGTGTCTTAGGTAAGTGTAATTGTGTGTTCAACGCATTTAACTGACTCTCTGATATTTGCTTCGTGCTTCAGGCGTCGCAGCTTTGGTCATATTAACATCGTATGCAGATCAAATAAATGACATGATGTTGAGTCGGGATGGTGCTTTAAAAGGTCATTTCTAAAACTTTCACGTGCAATAGTCAATTTTTTGTTGGTCCACGCAATTGATCCGAATAATTTGTTTTTTGACGGGCAGGTTTGAGCAAAGATGTAGTCATAATTCTTCGTTCAAATCTACCATTTGTAAATATCCAGGATCTGGAGAGGAGTCTTACAGGTAGCAGTGTTCTATAAACTTCCTTTCACTTTGTTCAAAGTTTATAGTATGTATGATTGGGGTTTTTGGAGGATGAGAATGTAGGCTCCAGTCAATAAGAAGTTAGATTTTCGTTTTCCTGAAAGCGTATGCCATTCAAATAATACAATATTCAAAGGAAGAAAGATACAGATCTATACACGTCATTACCTATGCCGCATGAGCTGTGGCAGGTCCTAAGCATAGACTTTGCTGTACGATTTTCCTTAACATTTCGGGGACATGACTCCATCTTTGTTGTGGTAACTGCTGTTAAAAGATCCATTCCTCGTTCGAAGATTTCCGATGCTCTCCAGATTGCTAAAATCTTCTTTAAAGAAGTTGTTTGGTTGCATGGCCTACCAAGAGCTATACCTTCATGTCATGATGAGAAGCATATGAGTTATATCTTTGCATACTTTAGGAAAACTACTGAACACAAGGCTGGAATTATCCTCATATTTTCACCCACTAACTGATTGCCAAACAGAGGTCGATAATTGAAGTCTGGGTGACCTTATCCGATGCCTGGTTTCTTTCTAAGGAAACCAATGGATTTAATTCCGTTACCTCTTGAGGCTATCCTAGTTGTTTGGCTGAAGCGTACGCAAAGCATATTCCCGAGGTACATGATGAATTTCGAGAGACGACAATCAGCAACGGGAGGTACAAAGCACATGCTGAATTGAAAGGAGGTTCTGGATTCAAAGGAGGAGACATGGTTATGGTACGAATTAGGCATGAATGGTATTTTAAAGGTACATACAAGAAGCTTCATTCAAGAAATGCTGATCCATGCACGATTCTAAAGAAGATTAGCTCCAATGCTTATGTTCTTCACTTAGCAAATGATATGGCCATTAGCAATGTCCTTAACATCATCGACAGTCTTACTTTGTACCATGGCCATGATGAAGATGCTACACATAATATCAACACTGCCCAGCTCCTGCCAGCACCATGTTTAAAATAAGGTTGAAGATGTTATTGATAATCAATTGGTTCGCACTAGAGGAGGTGGCTATCAGAAATATCTAATAAAATGGGAAGGGCATCTGCTTTAAGGTTGTACTTATATCACTAAATGCTGAATTTCAACTCTTACACACAAAGCTTTATGAGCGTTTCCATGCTTTGAACTCGGCTGAGACGAGTTTTTTCAGCCAGGGAGAGAAATGATAGAGACAAATGGCAGAAACAATTAAAAGTACATAAGAGGTGTAAAAAAGATGCTTCAAGCTTCAGGCATAATGTTTGAATGTTCGGGATGATGGGTAGCTATTTGGGAGGTTTGTTAGTCTAAAACTATCCTCAGGATTTTTTTTTTGACAGGGACATTTGTGTAGTTTTCTCAGAACAAACATTTACTTGCCACCTGCTTGTCACCTACTAAGCCTTGTGGTATGCTGCTTGTCACCTGCTTGTGACCTCCTTATGTTCCTTCATCCTCAAGTACTAATCTATTAGGAACATCCTTTTGTCTTAGCATATATAGGGCTCTAAGTTCAGTTAAGGGCAGTTTTGATTTAATTGAAGTTTTTCAGCATATTTGCTTTTAAGATGTGTGATACATCTTGCTCTCGGTGTTGATGCTCAAGAACCCTAAGATGTTATGCCTAAGGATCTCTAGGAGTCATTTAAGTCTCTTCATTCTTTTGTTCTGCACCAAATACAAAATACACATCTGAAATCATTTCGCTATGTTGTCGTATGCTAATCCGTCTCGACCACACTTGGCTTGTGGCACCTACAGTTCCGGTTGAACCAACGTCCGTCGGAACAAAAATTTACTATCTTAGGGAAACAAAAGTATCATGATTTTGCACTTTCAAGACCAATTTACGTTGGCATAATCAATTGAATTTAGTGTTGACTGACTTAAATTTTCATGTTCAGTATATTGATGATAATTTTATTTAATTGCTCTATGGGCATGCCTGTATAAATCCATCAGAAAAGGTGGAAGAAAAAGGACATTTAGATGGATAAAAAACCATATGCTCTGCAAAGTCGTGTCTAGTGTGAATTTTGTGCAAGTCTCAATTAACTTGCTTACTCTACTCCAGAGAGTTCTGAGAAAGCTGTTGTGGTTGATATGCATGTTGCGAGGGGAACGTCGGAGGCTTTGAATGGAAAACTCATGGTAAATTGTAGTTATTATGACACAGATGTTTTGCAGATGTCAGTAGCACCTGGAAACTGACTCTTTTGGGGTTGTGTTCAGATGATATCTTCTGGAAATGCCAATTCTATTGCTATGGCACGACCTTTTCTTAATGGTACATCTTGCTTTTCTCACCATGGCAAAATAATTTTGTGCAAGAATAGGTTTTCAATCTTGTTCTAGAAAATTCTACTAGTTTAACCTATATGTCTTCAAACAGCTATGTGCAGCAAACTTTACGTATTTGAGGGTGAACTTGGTGCTGGAAGGTGTGTTTTCTCCTCGCTTTCACAAAGTTCTTTTCTACGCTGGTTACATTACTTTTCTGATATTAGGGCGTATAATATGGCATTTGATGCTAAGATATAGTCTTGCTTTCTTATGCCTTGCAGTAGAACAAAGATGGTAATTGAGCTGCTTGAGGGCGTTCATTTTGTCGCTTCCTTGGAGGCCATTTCTCTTGGTGCTCAAGCGGGGATTCATCCGTGGATACTCTACGACATCATTTCTAATGCTGCTGGAAGTTCATGGTGATGACAATAAACAATACCACTGCTTTTAGCTATGAATGCCTGGAAAGGGCGAAATTGTTTCACACGCTTTGTCCAGAAAAAGGGAAAAAAATAAAATAAAAAAAGCATTATCAAAGAGGACTTTATCCACATTCTAGAACCCCATGGTCAACCTGTGTCTAGGACTTAGTTGCAGGAAACTCCTAATAAGGTGACGTTTCTCTCTCGGAAACTTGCTTTTGCGATCTTAAGTTAGGAACTCCATGGGATCTCGTCCCAAGCTAATATGGGAACTCGATCCCGTTAGCTGGATAGAGATGCATGGAACAAGTGAGAGAATACCTGAAAATCAAGCCCTTTTCAACTCAATTCCTTGTTTCTCTCCTCCTTCAAGTCCTTAAAGCCTCCTTGTTTGTTGTTGCTGGCTATGTAAACTATACTAAACAACTGATAATACTCTTTACTCATTTATTTATTCAGGCCGCTCCCAACCTTAGATTCTTCTTTGTGCTTACGCTCCCCTGCCCCCATTCCCGCTCCCGCCCTCGTCCCCGCCCCCGCTTTGTGCAACTAAGGTCTGGGAACACATCAGAAGATGGTTGCACTGCTGTTCCTAAGGAAACAACATCAGGACAAACCACAAGCTGACCCAGAAAAGTCCACCTTGAGCCAGGAAAAGTGTAGGCTCAAGACCCAAAGCTCGACTAGTTCAAAGGAGCTTTTAGCTTTCACCCTGAAAATGGAAAACGTAAGGCCAAGGGAGCCATCCTTACCTCTGCCACCTTCTAATAGCTTCCTTATCCCTCTCCCAAATGTCAACACGTCCTTCACTGATTTTTGGAATGACCTAAAGATAGCAAACATTGCGGGCAGCATATTACATGAACTATCAGCTATTTCACACTACAACAACAAATGGTCCACAGCTCGCCATCCCTCCTCACTTAAAACACTAGCTAATGATGGTCCTATGCCACTTCCTCAAATTAGTCATGGCAATCACCTGCTACTGCAGTCCATCCGAGAAAGGCTACATTAGACACTAGGTGCGCTAAATACACCTCAATGTGAGGGAGACCGGCCCCTATTTCTTCTTAAAACCAAATAAAAAGAGCAACCCAAGAAAATACTTCCTATCTGGCTTGCAGCAACGAGCGTTATGACAGAGTAGCTGAAATGTGCTCTCTCTCACCTACACAGGTACGCTTTGCCATCAACAGTAGTCCACATACATTGTTGCGCCTAACAACTTAAACTTTAGAGCAAATGGTAACTTAACATGGTATCAGAGATCTCGTCATGTTAAGGTCTTGGTTCCATTCATCCTGCTTCAGTATTTCACTCCATTTTATTCACGCATTTTGTGCACTTGTTGGTGGTGCACCTTGATATATCTCTTATTGGTTTGTCTTTGCACGTGCAATCGGGGGGTTGCACGTGATGGGTAGAGTTAAGCATGATAGCATTGTTGGGCCGCCCCCTCTTTAACAACTTAAGCTTTAAGAGCACATGGTAACTCGTCCAGAAGGTCTTGGTCCCCGCTTGTCTTTATGATGGCACAATTTGCACACCATCGATTCGTGCACTTTGATTTTTTCTCATTTATCTCCACATGCAATCTGGGGCTTGCAAGTGCAGGGACCACAAGTTGATATACATTGTTGGGCCCACTCTAACATCTTAAGCACAACATGCTTTTAGAGCAAATGGTTGCTTAACAAGTTGCAAACATGCAACGTAGTGTTACTAGTTTCGAATTGTGAAAGTTCTTCTCAGATGATGAATTAAGAAGCCCGTCCCCAAGAAGTTATATAATCTGCAACACCTTTCTGTAAGTCGCCAACTTGAATGAATTCAGGAACCTGGAGCTGAGGACCCCTCTCATCATTATAAATCATAACATAATAGTCCAATGTGAATGTACCATGTGTTCAATTCTGACCAGCTTTTGCCGATGCTTATTCATAGAAAACCGCCTCTGTGACAAGTCAGAAATTTGTTTAAGGGGGGATCAAAAGATGTGGTCTTACCTTAATCCGGGTTCAAGAATTGGAAGTAAAACCATAAACTATGCTAGCTCCCTTCAATAATATGATTGGAGTCTGATATGAATGAACCCCACATGACTCCTATTCCATCTGATTTCTTAACTTTTTTCCCTTAAACTTTTGAAGGGTAGACGTGATCATGTCATTCTACAATTAAATTATGAAAATGAAAATGAAAGAGAGTGACTAAAAAATAACTGAATAAAAGGTTGTCCAAGACACAAATCAATCAAATGATTATGTCTTTGTAATAGCTTAGGCATGCAGGATAGTAACTGGAATTCTTTGTTCTATGTTATACTTGAATGTTGGCATTACTAAATGGCTGGGAGGCCATGACCCTTCTTTCTCAGGGTGTAGCTCATCCCTGCTACTCGGTGGTGATTCCTGTCCTTCCTAGAATCTCCTAAAAACCACTTACTCCTTCAAATGCTTAGTCCACCTTCTGCTACACACCATTTGTCAACTTACAATACGTTTGAATTCATACTCAAAATCCTTTGGGATCATCAAACTTCTTCTCAAGTAATGCTGTAATAGGAGATAAGGACACAAGTATGTAGAGACTTGGTAGAAGTTTTTGATTTTAGACTTCCCTCCGCCCATTCTCTTCTCAAACCGTGCTTCATAGTGCCTTGAAATTAGGTTTGGCCCCATTTTGAGACACAAATTAGTAAAAGTTAATGAGCCTTGCAGCTAGGATATTGGGAAGTCTACATGTAAACACTTCTTAACAGCCATGATCCAACATATGAAGCACCTAAGCTGCCGTCTCCTAGCCATAGCGAACACATATGGTCATGGTGACTGATCTTGCATTCTATATAATGTTCTTACTTTTGTCATGCCTTTCCTCTTGAATTTATTTAAACAAATTACATGCTCGTTGCAGACAGACTTTCGCGTTGAACTGTCGTTAGCTCCACTAATTTTATTTTGGTTTAACTTTGCAGGGTATACAAGAATTATATTCCCCAGTTATTAAGGGGTAACCAGACTAAGCATCATTTCCTGGATACTTTTATTCAGAAATTGGTAAGTCTAATTTGGATAATATTTTGAGTTCTTAGAATCAAGTTAATTTGTTCTGATACTTTGGTTTTACTTGGGGCATTTGATATCCATGCTTACTGGCTTACTACGTTTGGAACATTAGGCCGTCTTACCAGTAGGACATATATCCAAGTTTTGTAGTACATAGAAAGTCTTGATGGAAGGTTTCTGAAGAATGACCTTTTCTTATTGCGGACTTCGGACTGTTGGTTTTGTCAGGACTTGTCTGAAAGTTGTTGTTTTGTTCCTCTCCTGTTTTCGCTAACATTTTTAGTATGCCTTTCTTTTTAGAACTGTACTAATATTAACCCCGTGCGTTGCACACGGGATCAACAACGGCTAATTAAAAACTATACTTATATGTCGAATAATAATAACGAATAATATTATTTTCACCTTCTTATGAGTTCTACCATTTTTAGTAACAATATTAATAACCCATATGTTGAGATTTTTATTAATAAAATTCACCTAGAACAGTATAAAAAGTTTTGTGACATAAGAGAAAATCCAACATGAGAAATAATTATATGTATATACAGACATATATATACACATACGTTTTATATGACTTATAATAAAGTAGAAGGATAGAAATTAATTTTGTTAGATTGTAAAAACATATTAGACTTGTGTAAAATATAGGAAACTTTCAAGATTTGAATGAGATATAAATTTAAAATTGAGAGAGAGAGAGAGAGAGATGTTTATAAATGGGACATACTGACGTGGAAACTTATTTGATTGGTTGAATGCCAAATGGCATAAAAAGAGGTATGCCAAGTAGGAAAGAGAATGCTACATTCTCTCAGTTTCGGCTTTCATATATATATATATATATATTAGATTTAGTTCCCCATAGAATGATTTCCCTTTTTACTCATCAAAATTTTTCTTTGAGGAGTTCCTGTATTTATATTTCAAAAAAGTTTTTTTCGGAGAGATCTAGCCTATGTAGGAAACATTGCAAGTCAAGTTGAACATAAGTAATAAATAAGGACATTATCTGCCAGGATGAAAGGCTCTGGTTTGCCTTAAATACTGGGGTTACAAAGACCCTAATTACCTTACTTAGAAGTGGATATGTAAAACAAATTCTTGTTTCTAACATGGTCAATCTTGCTGTACATGATTGTATTCTAGACCCTACCTAATTATGGAAAAGATTAAACGTTAGCAAAACTTTAATGCATTTGTCTGTTTTTCGGTTTTGGCTTGGGATCAAGAACCTGGAGTCAGTTCCATGGTTTGAGTGGTAGTTACTTGCTTCTAGGATGGACATTTGAAATGTGGCTACAGCAGGAGTCCAGGATTATGTTCTATACATTGTTCGACGCTCAAATGAAGTTAATCTATTCTGAACTCAGGATAGACAGTAATACCCTTAGATAATTCTTCTTTTAACTCCTGTTCCATGACAAGCGAAACACCTTTGCCTGTGACGTTTACAGAAAGGAATGATTCAGATTCTGCTTGGTAATTTTTCTCTTGTTGTGTTGTGTCGTTACATGTTTAAGTAATACTGCATCATCCTTCAGGATTAGTTGGGCCTATTGGATTTTTCTTCAATTGTAGGAAAGTGTTTTAGGTTTGGCCAAATCACTTACATTTCCTCTACCACTTTTATCGGTTGCTCATCAACAACTCATAGCAGGTAATGTTATAGCATTCATGATATTTGTTATCACTGATGATCATTATTATTGTGAAGCAATCTGGTTCCTGCTCAGTTGTTTTCATATTTTTGGGCAGGCTCTTCATATGGGCGGGGGGGTGATGATGCTACAATGATCAAGGTAATGCTTCGAGGCCATTGGTCTTACTTTCTTGTCCATTGCCTTTTCTTCATTTAAAAGGTTCTCTCATCTTTCTGTCATGCCTTAAACTCTGGTGTATACATGATTTTTCTTACACAGGTCTGGGAAAAAGTGCTTGGGGTGAATATTACAGAGGCAGCTAATTTGGAACCTTACAACCCTGAGTTACTGGCCAAAAAAATTACTGCCAAATCAAATTCTGTAAGCCAAATTGGTTTCATTGGACTTGGAGCTATGGGATTTGGCATGGCAACTCACCTGCTGAGATCAAATTTCTGCGTTCATGGTTATGACGTATGTAGTATACCTCTATTTTATAAAGTTTTCTGCTAGATTTGTGCTCGTGGGATGCCACAAGAAACTCAAATAATACAGATAAGGTGTCAAAGCAAAAGGAGAAAAGGCGGTGACGGGTGTCTCTTGCTTTCGAAATACTAAATAGCATGAGTAGTAAAATTATCATCATAATAACTTGCTATGAGCAAGCTTACCTGTCAATTCATTGACCAGAGAAGTTGAGCATCTAGAAAGTCATCAACACCTTATTCTTAGATCTTCTGAAAAATGGGTATTTGTTGAGGGTGGTCTGCCACCTCATCAAAATGACCCTCAACCTGCATGAAGTCTTTCATATTCTAACGACTTTATTACTAAGAAAAAGTGAAATTTTATTCTACATTTTTGACATAAGAGCTTAAGGCTTTTGATAGCTTAAAGATGGTATTGGGAGAATTATGCCAGAGACTTTAACACAACACCATGTTAGCTCTGCACTCGTTGCCAATTGGTTTTGATTTGGGTGTTTGAACATGGCACAGGAGTCTTGTTTTTCAGGGGTCTTTGGTTCAAGTTTACCGCTTGCATTTATACCAGTGACTAAAAGAATTAGTAAAAAAGAAAAAGTTACTATGAATAAGTACCTCGTACTTTCCTATCATTATGGGTACCTCAAATTATCTCCGAGTTATAGGAGGGAAACTCAAGAACACAGACAACAAATGCCAGATAATGTATTTATGCAAAACAGAAATCATATACCTTTCCAAAGCTGGATAGGCAGCCATGGGCTTTACTAATATTTGGCGAACTAAAACAGATTTTTGTGCTGTTGTTCATAGTAATACATTACTTTGCCATTTTACTACCGGAGAAATAAGGATGTCGTCATGTTGCGGCCATTCAGTTGTTAATATATTCTCCCTCCGTCCCAAATATATTGCTCCATTTTGAGTTGGCACGCATATTAAGGATATAAGTCATTTATTGTGGGTTTTCTCATTTTACCCTAAAGAGAGAGATTGGGAGAGGGGGAGGAATTGGGCCAGGAGAGAGAAATATGCATTAGTGGAAGAACAAATGTGGAGAGAGAAAGGGAGAAGGAAGTGGACCAGGAGAGAGAAAATGGGTTGGTGGAAGATTAGATTTTGAGAGAGAAACATAATTAAAAAAGTGTAGAAAGGGTAAATATGGAAACATCTACAGAACCTTTCTTGATTAGGGAAGTGATCAATTTTTTTGGGACAGCAGCCCAAAAAAGAAAACTGATCAATTATTTTGGGATAGAGGGAGTACATTTTTTTGTTAAAAGTATATTCACGAGAAAATGAACCAACTATGCAACCCAAAATTTTATCTATAAGATCAAGAAAGGCCTGATTGGATGGAGCTTGTAGCTCTTAGTTTGCAGCTCGTAGCTAAGATCAAGAAAGGCCTGATTGGATGGAGCTTGTAGCTCTTAGTTTGTAGCTCGTAGCTCAGAGCTGCGATAAAGACATTGAGTCATTTGCTAATATTTTCCTCAGTAGAAAAAAATAAAGAGCCTTTACATTCTTACATGCACGAATGCCTTACTAATTCGGATTAAGGATCAAGATGACAATGATGTTGAATAAGGAAAAAGGCTGTATATCCCCTACTAGTATGAGTAGACATCGCCCAATGAATAGTCAAACTTCGATGTGCAAAGCACATGAATTTTGACAACTTATGATAATATGTACATAATTTGTATATGCATGCAAAATCTATTAATTGTTGGGTCTGATTCATATGTCTGAGCCACTATTTCCTTATCACAACATGATACTCTTGCAAGCATGCTTCTGACTCTATAGTGTGTAGTACATAGCAACTCAAACATGGTGGAAGATAATTTACAGTATCTGTATTGTCTTCGGGTGATAGGTGTATAAGCCAACACTCACTCGATTTGCAAATGCTGGTGGCATAATCGGGAGCTCTCCAGCAGAAGTATCTAAAGGTAATTTTGTTAAGTCACGAGTTGCTCTAAAAGCTTAAGCCGTTAGAGAATGGACCCAACGACATATATCATGCTTTAACGCTCCCTCTCACCCTGATTACACGTGGGGAGAGAAATCTATGAGAAAGAAATGCAGGTGCACCACGACTAATTGCAAAATAATCGAAGTGCAAATTGCTTTGTTTTAAAGCGGGAAAAAATATGCAAGCGAGAAGAATCGAACTCAAGGCCTTGAAGAACGAGAGCCCTGATACCATGTTGAGTTACCGGTTGCTCTTAAAGCTTAAGCTGTTAGAGAATGAGGCACTGTAATAATTTAACACTTAAAAGTCTAGTACCTTAAGAAAGAACACATAAAAGAGTTTGAAGTTTTCTTTTATTAAAAAAATGCTGAAGTACTTATGTCTTCCTCTTTTTCTAGTGCCTATGTTTGGTTTGTCTTGCCGAGTTAGTTAGTTGTTTCACTTACTGCTACCTTTTGTTGTAACTATTTCCCCGCAGAAAAGGAAGCCAAAATAGAATATACCCATTATGGTACTGCATGAGCAGTTTAAGAGTATCTTCGAAATGAAGCCTTGTATTGAAACTTGACCTCTTTGTTTTTCTTTTCACTTAGTACATCATCACATTATGTGATATAGCTACATTATCATCTGGGGCCATTAATTCTGTAGTTCTCAAAGACATGTACTTTTCCTTTGCGTGTAAGACAAATCTCCATATCATGTCAACAAGGGAGTTAATATGAACCTCTTAGAGACACAAGAACTAACACTGGGAACATAATTTCTTGAACGATAAGGAGCAGCAATACCCCATGGCAAACAAACTAAATCGCATGTAATTGAGGCTCTTGTTGACCAAACAAGTCTGCACTTTCCTTCACCTAGACTACAGATATTCTCTTATCAACAAAAGACTTGCTCAATCTACCGAACCCAGTTCTTAAAAATACAGCTAGGCAACCCAGTTCCATCTTTGTTTTTCTTAGATGCATCTAGAAGTTACTTACTGGTTTTTACGTACTGGAATGAAAGAAAATACAACTCAATCAAGAAACCTTCTTCCCCGAAAAATGGTGTAAGTCCTCCCAATTGAACAAACATCTGAGCCTCAATTCTAGTGAAATTCTCCTTGGTTTTACTGTTAACGGTGATCCTTATATATCAATACAAGAGAATAAGTAACCCCCTAGCCAACTAATATAATGCCGTTACAATTGAGAGTTTTCTTACAAACTATCTATCTAACCACCCAAGGATGATGGAATGCTTACATCAACTTGCCAATAGGCAGAATAACCAAGTAACAATTGCCAACTAGCCCACAATTGCCCGCTGTCATACCGACCACCTAACAAACCAATTAACTGACTGAAATATACCCAAAGTGTCCTGAATTTCTAACCCTGGACGAGTTTACCGCTCGTATTCTTCTGCATGACAATAGTAGATTCCTTGTAGGGCTGGATTTTAATAAACACCCAATCCCCTACCCTGAAACTCCCTCTCGTTTCTGTGCTTGTCTGCTTTCAGTTTCATCCTTTCTTGTGCCAACAGAAGAATGTCCTTAATGAGCTTGGTCAAAGTAGTCCTCTTATTTAAGAATTCGTCCACTGCTGCCACCATGTCACCCTGGAAGCATTCATCTGATGGAAGACAGTGGAGTGGGATCATAGCTAAAGAGAGCCTTGAAAGGAGTAGTTTGAAGTGCAGAGTGGAAATTTGTGTTGTATGGGAACTCAGCTGTTATAACCACTTACTCCACTGATGAGGCCTTTTCCCTGTAAAACAACTTTGTAATTTTACAACCATTAGTTAAATCTTTCAGCTTGCCAGGTATGCAGTGTTTGAGGTGGAGTTGCGTGCTAGTCAAATAAGTAGCTCCTTCCTTCCGAAACTGACTAATTATGAGTCTATCAGATACAATAGAACTTGGTAGACCTTGAAGCTTGTAGATGTAGTCAAAGAATAAGGTAGCCAAGTGGTGTGCAGTAAGGGGATGAGACAACGGAAAAAATGATCATACATTGTGAATCTATCCAGCAGAACAACTATTACTGGTTTCCCTTGAGATAAGGGCAGACCCTCAATGAAGTCCATTGATATGGATGACCATGGCTGAGTTGGAATGGGCAAGGGCTATAGAAGACGAAGGTAATGAATTCTCTCTCCTTTATTTTTCTGGCAAATGCCATATTCTTTGACAGAAGCGATGGCATCCTTCCTCATAGAAGGCCGATAATATAGAGAGTCTCTTATAAGTTGCAGTGATACCAGTATCCCCCCAGTGTAGAAGCATGAAGTTCTTGCAGAAGTGCTTGGCGCAGGGTAGTTGCCCCAAAATGTACAGTCTATTCTTGAAACTTGGTAGAGCAGTATTGCATGAAAAATGGAAAATGTTGTTGGGGTCGATGAGTAACCGAGATATGATTGTTGGGCCTCCTTATCCCCTCCTAAGCTTGCCAACTAGTTTGTATCTGGGACAGGCACTGCTATTTTTATTACCCTAAGAATGGCGTTTTCTGCCCAGTTCTCCGCATCCTTCTTGTAGGTAATGGCTTAGACATATCCTAGTAGTTTGCTAAATACTGTAGTTAACTTTAGTGAAGGAAATGCCTCAAACTCTGATGATCCATCCTAATTTGAAAGGACTTCTCCAACAAGCAATAATGGCCCTCTGTGACTTGCTGCAATTTTAACCAACATCTCCTTCTCATATGTAGAGAGGCCTAGATCATTGGGAGCCAAACTGGAAAAAGCAACGGGCCTTCTCTTCAGGCAAAAGCACGGCTCCCAGAACCACAAATCTTTTGCTTCTTCCTTTTTCTCCAAACCTAGGCTCTTCCTCTCTCTCTTTGTGCTTGTGTTTGTTGTGACAATGCTAGCCTCCCTTTCAAGACTTCTTTTTTATACCATGTGTTGTACAATCCTTGTAGGTTTACGCTTCATATTTTATTTATCTATTTTATTTACTCAGGCTGCCCACCAATAAAATTAGATTACAGGAAGCCCAAATTGAGCACCCCACTTAAAAGCCCGCTAAAGCTTTCTTTCGTATTATACCCATGAGTCCAATCCATTAATCTTCGCCGAAAGACTATTCGATATTTAATCAAATGTCGCCAAAATTTATTCAATATTCAAATTATTCGCATTAGGCTCAGGGTATTACAATGATCAGGTCTGAAGATTTCACTAGATTTGAAACGTAAACCTTTCTTCTTCCTCTTGTCCTGCTCGGTTCTGGGGATAGTTGACAAGAGCCTTATGAGGGTTGATGGTAGTTGCTGTACTTGGTCAAGGTTTTCTCCAAGTGGTTTATGGTTTGGAATGGGCGTGATTTTGGGAGGAAAAGTTCTTGTCACATAGGAAGATGTGTAGGAGTCGTCAATGTTGGCGTGGGATAATAATATTTACAGAGCTAGAAACAAGAAGGGAAGGGCGGGAAAGTCCTCCAAGGAAGAGGCATAGAAAGAGTGAGAGGACAAATTTACTATTGGTACATAAATCCACCCACTCCATTTTCAACTTTAACACCCTGAGATCTTGTTAATAGTGTGCTCATTGTTGAAAAAATTCATCAATCTTGGCATTAATGAGACGTTCGGAAGTTGAATGTTACTGTTGAAAACCTGTTTGTAGTTTTTCAACGGTCTGGGAATTTGATGTAACTGTGCTCTGGTGCCTTGAAACTTTTCTTTGAGCTCTCAAAATCTTGGAGGCTCTGATACCCCTTTTCTATGTACTGGCTTGAAAGAAAATACAACTAGCTCAAAAAAACCTTCTTCCCCAAAAAAATGGTGGAAAGCCTCACAATTGAACAAATAACTGAGCCTCAATTTTATTGAAACTCTGCCTGAATTTAAATTTATGATGGTCCTTATATTCAACATTAGAAGTAACCCCCTCACCAACTAACAGAATTATGTTACAACTGAGAGCTGTCAGAGTGACAGCGTCTAACAAACTAAGTAGATAACCACCTCAGGATGATGACATACTTACATCAGTTCGCCTGATGGCAGAATAAGCAACTGACTAATAATTTTCAACTGGCCCACAATTGGCAGTTGTCATATGACCAACTAACTAACCAACTAAGTGACTAAAATATGCCCAAAAGGTCCTGCATTCCTAACATTGGTTGATTTTACAGAGAGTCAGGAACTTTTTTTTCCTTTTAGGGTGGGAGTTGGAGCTAAGAAGAACTCAGATATGGAAATAACCCCCTTGTACATAAGTTTGAAACTTAATGATTGACCCGAAATAACGAATTATTTTCTCTGGCTTCGGTTGAGCTTTGATCTAAACTTCTTTACCTGTACACCTGCATTTACTAAAGTCACATTCATATACTCAGCTTTGGTCAATGGTCATACTTATGTCAGCATAGTTGTACATACTGACTATGTTACGTGGACTCTTGAGATTTCGTGAAATGCCCATGTTAGACACTTGACACTTGCGCATGGGTATGGGATATGTGTCCGACAAATCTCATAAGATATGCTAATATGAACACTATCTTAAAGTGTGTCTTTTTAATTCGTTTGGCTTTGAGATGGGACAAGTTCTCAATTAAAACCATGCGCGTCACATAAAAGACCAGTTTACCTTAGTAATACCTAAAATGTTGTAATGGATAAGAATATTTTGCCGTGTGCCCATGTCTTGTGTTTTAAAGTTTAGACGAATCCAACACTTGGATACCTTCCGACCCAGACAATCGTACTGGGTCCACGTACCATAGCATACTGTTCAAACAATGCACAATGTAGTATCACATTACATCGGCTTTTACCTTAAGAAAGTCATGTTTACAAGTTGTGCCTCGTATGCTCTACTCTTTAGCCGATTCCGTTACCAATTAAGTTGTTGAAAGTCCCGGTTAATGTGTATCTGTCAGTTATATTGTCGGACGTATTTCATTCTGTTGACTTATAATCTGATCACCATCCACACGAAAGATCTGTTGTTTCTGACAGTTATGCTCTTACAGGTGTGGAGGTACTTGTAGTTATGGTCACAAATGAATCTCAAGCAGAAAGTGTTCTATATGGTGATTTTGGCGCACTTTCAGGTAGAACTCAGTGCCTTTTCTGCGTGTAATGAGCAGTACTAACCTCCTTGGTTTGTGTATTGTAGCTCTCCCATCTGGAGCATCTATAATCCTTTCATCCACCGTTTCTCCCGCATTTGTTAGTCAGCTTGAACGGCGGTTACAAAGTAGGTTACTATTTTATGTTACAGTTACTCCTGTGGTAGTACATACCAGGGTTTTTAGTTTGTGCATTTGGTTGAATATTATGCTTTGAGTTTAATGTTTACCTGTCTTTCTTGTTTCATCTCAGTACTTTACAGCGTAGTAGCCCCGTATTGTGTCATTACACTGGATCAGTTTAGATTTAGAGCTGTTGAAACTAGACGGCCATTGTTGTTGGGATGGGGAAAGAGTTGTTTTACTACAACTTTTTGCCAACATTTAGAGCTAATGTAGTTTTACATCTTGCAAGTAGTTGCTGACAAGTACTTAATAGTTGTGAACACTTGGTAGTTTCTGTTTTGTACTTTAAAGAATGTTAAAGAAGAAAGAGAGTCATTTCTCTTCCCTTTAAATTGAAGCGTGACTGCTACTGAGAAAGCAAGTCATGTTTTTCTGGCATAATGAAAGATTTGACTGCTGCCATTTCTAGGCTATTGGTGCCCCTTGGCATAAATCTCATTGATACGATTTGGCTTGTTTGCTGAATTACAAATGAGCAACATCACTGCAGAAAATAGTGCGACGGGACGGAAAAGACGATAAGTTTCAGCTTGTATTCTTCATTGTGTTATCATGTCTTCTTCGAGTCCTCTGTATGAAATGTGATGATGAGGAGGTTATGGGGGTCATGCATTTCTTTCATGTCAATGGGGCTTCAGCGAGGATTTAGAATGCATTTTTTAGTACTTAAGACTTTGGCGATGGGAGTTGCGGAGGATGTTAGAGACCTTGGGAAATCAGTTTGGTCTGACGAAGTTTATGACCGGAGGGCCTCCTTCAGTGTAGTGTAACTATGGAATTTCAGAGTAATTCTCTAGTAGGTCAAGAAATTCTGATATTGTTTGGTGGCCAGTAAATGCCTGGACTCAGGATGAGTAGGTGGTTTGCGGTTGACTTGTAAACTTGATACTGAAGAAGTTTCTCTCTAATGTGGAATGTCACTAGAGGAAGGGCTGGTTAGAATATGCGATATGATGGGAACTACGAAGGGTTTCATCCACGATGCAAGGCTATACGTGGCTACCATAACTGGAGGCTCAAGCTCAGACCATATTGATGTTTTCCGGACTCTATTTATAGGGTAATGATATTCCCACTCCCGAAATGAACCAACCGATTCCATCCCGATCCCGTTTCACATGAACAGTGTCAAATTGGAGTGGGTTAGTTTCTTCTTGTACTGGGCTCATAATTTCTCTAGATTCAATATGTTTCATTGAGTCATTCTCAATCTAGGAGTCTCGCAGGAGTTATGAACATGACCATCAAGAATTCTTGCTTGACATCCAAGTTTTGGTTGTTAGATCCATTGCCATGCAATTGTTATGTTTTGTTAACAGAACATCCTTTCTTAAATTTGGTGTTTCTCCCTCTTCCATGATATGTCTCTAGTATTCCCCTCCTCAGATTAGATCTCCCTCTTACAAGGCTCTTTTGCACCATGTTTTCATGAGCTGTAGATGAACACAAGAATTTGAAGTTGGTGGATGCTCCCGTCTCGGGTGGTGTTAAGAGGGCTTCTGAAGGGACACTTACGGTTGGGAATTAATCGTTTTCCTCTCATCTGTCTCTGTCTTGAGATTACTTACCTTTAGTTTATACCAATATACTTTCTCTAAATGTTTTGGGCTGATTGTTGAATACTATTTTAGATACTGGCATCAGGCACAGACGAAGCTCTTCAATCCAGTGGTTTGGTTCTTTCAGGTTCTAAGCATAAATAAATAGATGGAAATTTTCTAATATTTTTACTTTAAATGTTTGCAATGATAAATGCGCTGACTAAATTACCCTTGGCTACATATTATGAACAGCGTTAAGTGAGAAGCTATATGTTTTAAAAGGCGGCTGTGGGGCCGGAAGGTAATTCTTGGATGACTTGTCCTTCCATGCATTGATTTAGCATTTGGTCTCTAAGGGATGTTCTTGTTTGTTGTCATGACACATTTAATGTTTGTAGTTCATTGGGTTATTAACTAGTTACAATCTCATTCTTCTATATCCTGCTCTCAGTGGTGTAAAGATGATTAACCAACTACTTGCTGGAGTTCATATAGCATCTTCAGCAGAAGCAATGGCATTTGGGGCTCGTTTGGGGCTTAATACAAGAGTCTTGTCCGATGCCATCACAAATAGTGAAGGAACTTCATGGTATGTCATGTATTTGACATTTTGTTATGGTGGTCATGTAGTAATACCATAGTTGGAATTTGCAACTATCCAGGTCAGTTGCTTTGTCTGACCTATAAAAAGTTTCCCCAAGAATCAGCCCTGGTAACTGGTCCCCTGTGCCTGGTACTTTCGAGTCTAAGTTAGTGCACTAAAGGGAACATATAGCATGTTACAAGCAAAAAAGAAGTGATATTCTTGTGTGAGTGTGTGTATTTGATGAATGCATTGCAAAGTTTTACCTAGAGCAGCTACATGTGATCACTTAGCTTCTTTTACAGCATACCTTCTGTAGCTTACAGTCCGGTATGCTTACAGTCTCTAAGCTCAAGGTGAATGGAAAAACGTGTTATTGAGGGATCAACAAACTAAAATCAGCTATTATGGGCAGCAGAAGTATTCTAGTAAGAAAAAGCTGAAGGATCAATTGGGACGTCAACCTATACATGCAAAGTACCTACCAAATTGCTGCATGGAGGAATTGTGTCCACTCAAACAAAATAAACATGAATCTTCCCCAGTGTCCTAAGCAATGACAGTTTACAAGAAATACCTTCAATAAAATGAAGTGTTGGTAATGTACTCTCTCTGTACTGTAACCTGAATCCCCTTGAAAGTTCAACCTTTATGGAAAACTATTTCATACCAAAGTAGCCCTTGCGCAATTTAGTAGGAAGGGTAAATAAGTGGGCTTATATTCTCCTGCTTCAACACAATGGGGGTAGATGTTCAACATGTAAGTTCTAAATTTGAAAATGAAAAAGTTGCACAAATTATGCAATGGCAAAAGTATAGTAAATTGCGATCAGCTTTACCAGTATGTAGATAAGCATGTAACTGAAGTACTGGAGAAAAACCTGAAACTTATGCACGAGTCATTGCGGTGCAAAGTGCTCTTAAGACAGTACCAATAAAAAACTTCCCAACGAGCTGAGAAGTTGAATTGCCATCCTAGGTTGAAGCTGTTTAGGCACAGATTATGATTTTTTGTGAAGTGAGATTGAAAAATTAGCTTATGGACCAAGAGAATAGCTATGAGAACTCTAAAATGACCTTAGGTGCAAAAGTCAAATCTTTGGTCTCGGCCTTGACTCCAGGTGTCCTTCGAAAGAAAAATGGGAATAATCCTTCGTGGCAAAATCACTCAAACAGAGGTAAGGAATCGGTTCACGATTCTTCTAGTATTTATTACCCACAACTTACAAATGCAACAAAAGTATACAAACCCTAATATACTTCGATAATAATATCTGGAAGCGGTTTACAAGTTTATTCTTAACGGGGATAGTGTAGACACATCATATTATGGCAAAATTAAGATCATGAACCTTAAAATGATAATAGTTACCTTTCTAGGTTAGGTCAAGGGATTGTGTGGGAGGAATGGGCAGTACATGAAAGTTAGTTGATTAACCTCCCTAGTTTTGCATATTAATTTACACAAAGAACCGGATATTTATATCTCACTCTCTACTTGGTGCATTAGTCGGGCATGCACCAGCTGCATAAGACTATTAAACATTGCAGTTGCTACTCCCGTTGCCTGAACACATGCAACTTGATCACCTATTAACAGGAGTGCAGATAGAATCTGTATCACACTTTCCTTGATGGAATGCATGTACACGTCAATGTTCTTAGTTATATCATGTTTCAGGAGATTGTGAGCAATATTAGTTGTTCCGTTGTAGTACAGTAGAACCTCCTAGCATAGCAAGCGGTTTTGCCGCTGTAATAATTCTGTGCTGTAGCCCAAAATTTCGCAACATACTATGATAGCATCACGGTATTTATAGAAACTAATTAACCAAGTCCTTAGTAAACATTTCCATGTAATTACTTTGAAAAAAGAGTGCAGGGACCTCTTAATCAAAATACGACTTAGTGATTGTGCCTTTTCATGGTGCTGAAAGGGATTAAATGGCTTGGCCTCTTAGCTGAGGGCATACTGGGCTTTAATGGCTTAAGTGCCAAGAGGCTTGTCATTTAGGACAGGATTGCAACTTCATTCCCAGTATATTTAAGGATGCCATTTTTGTTGGCGACTACACCGTCATGTTATAACTTCATTCTTGGCTACTTATCTTGTGTCTAGGCCTTTTATTATTACATGTTGAAGCTGATCTATTATGCCATATTGGGAAACCTTTTCCAAGAATAGATTTCACATTTTTTAGGTGGGTTACTTAATAACAATGATGTGGAGGACTACCTATCAAAGAACACCCAGACACGTTCACATGATGAGCTGCACTTTCAACTTTTGATGCAAAAAGCCAAAATCACTCACAAATGTCACGCGCCGTTGCTTAAACCCCTACATAGCACGAATAAGATGCCAAAGCGCAGGTAGTACGAGGGTTTTAAAACTTGCACATGCCGTGACAAATGCTACTTATTCTCTTCATTTGATCTCGGAGTCAACAAGTTGGGTTGATCACAACGATTTTCTTGTCCGAGAATCAGAAATACAACATGAATTTGTTTGCTGATGGTACTTATTAATTCTGGCTACCTAGTCTTTTGTAGGCCTGCCTCAATCAATTATGACAATACCGGATTCCTTAAAATGTTTGAATACGGTAAGTTTGATTTCGCAGAATGACTGGGAAAGATGGCTAAATATTCAACTCGCTGAAAAACAAAAGAAGAGAAAGGAAAATGGAAAGAAAGACGACTTAAAAGAAGACCTGTCCAGTTTTAAGTTGCTTCCACGTTGCGAAACATACTTGCTATTCAAAAGTGAATTCTGATGTCTAATTGTGTATCAGTCAATTCTAGACATGGATAGACAGTTACATATAGGTTTGCCGTGGCTAAGTGGCTTTGTGCTTCTTATTCTCCTGATGTGTAATCGTATGTCAGTCAATTGCTAGACATTAATATAAAAGTTTGAAGTTGCTAAGTAGCTTTGTGCTTCCTTATTCTCATCCCTCCCGACTTTCACGTGTAACTGTAAAATGCAAAACATCCTATCTATGATATAGTTAATTTTCACATTCAATCTGATTATCCAGGTTAAAGATTTCGAAATAATCTTTCCTGGAGTCAAGCCCTTGCCGGTTCATTTAGTTAGGTCTGCTTAGGTGTCTTTCGACCCTTCTTGTCAATATTTGATGTCTACTGTTGATAGATGTTCATTTTTTCCAGATTTCAAATACCGATTCATTTGATTGCTCCTGCTTTTGTCAATATTTAATGTTTAATGTTGATAATGCTGCTTTTCTCCTGAAAGATTGAAAAATCATGCATCTGTTACTTGGAAGAGAATGGATATATTGGTTTATACTTTACGTACTTATAATATCACTTCTGTTTCAGGATGTTTGAAAATCGTGTTCCGCACATGGTGGAGAATGATTATAAACCATTATCCGCCCTTGATATATTTGTGAAAGATCTGGTCAGAAATCCACTCAACAAGTTACTCTTTTATGGCAAGAAAAACTTGTATTATATTCAATTTTGGGATTTTTCTTTCTGCAGGGTATCGTTTCTAGTGAATGCGCTTCTCGAAGAATCCCACTTCATGTTGCTACTGCTGCATACCAATTGTTTTTATCAGGTGCCATCGAATGAGTGAAGATTCTTTTCTGAGTCCATATAATGCATATAGCATGATGTTTCCTAGTACATTCTATGTTCCTTTAAGTGCACGAAAGGGAACATCTAGCATGTGTGCGTATGTATAGTTAAAGTAGATGTGAAGGGTTTATGTTAAGGTCTATGAGTAGGAAGAAGAGAGGGGAAATTGCTGGGAGGATTCCGTGTAAAATAGGTATCAGTATCACAACCCTAAATCCAATATGTGCTATTATTTATACAAAATACATAAAATGACTAGAACGAATATAATACTATTGGCCAATACGTAAACACTTCCCCTCAAATTGGCGCACATATATACTCCCCCCAACAAAGGTGTAATACACAGAAGTGGACCATCGATCCTTCATTGATCCAGCCCAATCGGCATCAGAGAATGCCGCTACGTTTGAACACCATGACAAGAAAAACAAGCCCTTTACCAGGGGCAGAGTTTAGGTTCCTCAATATACGTTATACTGCCTTCATGTGAATGTGACGAGGGTTATGCATAGATTGATTTATAACTCCTACATCACATGCAATGTCTAGACTAGTATGTGAGAGAGATCAATCTAGTAACTAGTCTTTGGTATATCTCTCTCTGTCTCCCCTCCCTCCCTCCCCCCATTGTAGTGCCAACGCCACAGAGATGATAATTAGCTTCGATGGGAGAGTCAACAAGCTTGCATCCTAACATGCAAGTTGCTACTAATAGGTAGGGAAACAAAGATGCCTCTTGCAGACCTTGCGACCTCAATCCCAAGAAGGTACCTGAGAGGACCTAAAGACCTAAATCCCTAGTTCAAACTCGGTTGCCATATAAGAGTTAAAGAGGATACTTCATCCTCACCATCATCTTTCAGAAGAATAAACTCAGGGGAATAATTGTAAGCCGGTTGTTTGCTCAATAATAAGGCGGATGGTTAAAGAAATAAAAAGAAATGTGATCTATGCCGTTAATTATGTTGACATGACGACCAAATAAGGGTTGGCAACATAGCTGAGTTGCCGGCGCTTGTTGTGGATCAGCTCCCCATGTAAATGTAAAGTTACCATATGTTTTAAAAGCTTAACTTTACATGGTATTTGAGCCCTGATTTGACATGGTTTTGGGTTCAATTTTTCTCGCTTGCATATCTAGTTCCTTTTTATTGTGGTGCAATTTGCATTTTCTTTATTTGTGCACTTGGTGGTGGTGCACGTTGATTTGTATCTCCACGTGCAATCGGAGGTTTGCATCTGAGGAGTGGTGTTAAGAATGATGTACATTGTTGGACACATTCTCTAATAGCTTAAGCTTTTAAAGCAAATGGTAACTTAACAATATATACACAGACATATTTTATGTGTGTGTGTGTATATATATATAGGGGGTCGATCCCTATCTACCGGTGGATAAAACCTCATTTCTCCACCTGTCATCTGTCCGTCCACGTGTCATCGTGGACGGCCAAGATTAGTTTTTTTTGGCTAGAATTCGCCCAACCGCTACAAAGTGTAGCGGTTGGCTTTTTCCAGAATTGCCCTTTAATCCAATCGCCCCCCTTTCTCTGTCTCTCTCCGGCTCTCCATCTCACTTTGTCAGTCTCTCTCTCTATCGAGCCGAGTGAGATGAAGCGAGCAAACAACGCCGTCCGAGGGACGACGCCAACGGAAGATGCAAACCCATGAAACAAAACAGATCCGCAAGCTACTCCAGCCGACTACGCTACCCGAGGGACGACGCCGATGATGACGTAGACAGATGAACGGCTCCGCGAGCCTTCGCCATCCTTTGCCTTAGCCGTCGCCTGTCCCTGATCCATTTGTCGCCGCTGCCTCATCCGTCAATTCAGATTTGCGAAGATTATCCATGTTCTTCTTTGTTTTGGGAATTGAGATTATAGGTTTAGAAACCTGAGATATTCATGACTATCCATGTTTTTGTTTTGGAATTGAGGAAGGATATTATCCATGTTTTTTTTCCAGATGTATTACTTGCCTTTAATTTTTCCATCTTTTTTTTTTCTGTGTGCGATGCCGAGTTCAAGGTTTGCCCATCTCTCTAGTTTGCTCGTCACTTTGGTTGGTTTAGGATTTTTGCGTAGATTGGGATTGGTGTATAACTTTGTGGGTTTTGTTCAGAAATGAATGAGTGTTTGCTTCATTTGGCTGATATGCAATTCTGAATTTGAGTGATGAAGAGCTTGAAAAGATATGATCAAAGGTTGGTTAACAGGAAGGTGAGGCAATGGCAAAAATGAAAGTGGCTGGAGAGAGGAGAGAGAGACAGCAAGACAGGAACAAAATGAAAAGTGACAAAGAAAAAATGGACGAGAGTGAAAGAGGGCAATTCTGGAAAAAAGCCAACTGCTACTGCTACACTTCGTAGCGGTTGGGCGAATTCTAGCAAAAAAAAGGATAAATTACACTAAACACCCCTGAGGTTTTACGTAATTACACTCCACTACCGCTATCTTTAAAATTTACACTCAGCTCAAAAAGTAACTTTTTCTCTTACGGTGTTAATGGTGCAATGCGAAAAGACATGAATGCCCCTCAGACTGTTTTCTTGGAATTTTGGAGGAAAACTTTACTCGATCTCTCTCTCTCTTCCCCCACCCTGCCACCGCCAGCCCGACCACCACCCCGCCGATCGCCCCTGCTACATGAACCCGATAAAGGTCACCGATCCGCACAGCATCAGCGCCAGTGAAATCCCGAGCAACAGCGATGCGAATCTCTCCAGTGTCGTCAGCTGCAGGAAAAATTGGGAGCGGATGATTTATGGTGTAGGTTTTTTTTCCGCTATACAGTGTAGCAGACGACTTTTCGCCTGACACGACTGACACAATTCCATTAATGTGTACCAGCTGTCCGCTGCACAGTATCGCGGACAGTATTGCCTACAATTCTGCTTCTCAGCTCCTTCAGCACAATTTTCTTCTCCTTCAGACTCGCTTCCATTTAACACTTGCTTCAAGCATGGAGTAACACTTGCTTCAAGTTTCACTCAAGCAAGGTAAGTTTGTGAATGGTGAAGTTTTCTTTACGGATTGACTGGTAAAGTATAATTTATTTGTTTAGACAAAAAAGTAAAGATTTTTTTATGTTCTAGAAATTTGTCACTCTATTTATCAATTTGTAATGTTCTACACATGATGTCACTCTAGATTTTTTGTGATGTTCTAGACATGATGTTCATAAAAAATGTATAATTTGTTAACTTTAAATAAATTCATTATAGTTTAATTTGATTTTTTTAGGTTCACTCTATTTAAATTCGAATTTTTTGAGATATGTTTGTTGTATTTTGGCATGATGAATTTGTCTATTTATCTTAGTAATTTTAATTTGTTATGTTTAATAAATTAATAATTGTTAATTTGGAGACACTTTTGAAATTATGTATATGGTATATTTGTCATCCTAAATTGGTCTATTCGCCAATGTAATTTTTAGGTAATATTTTCAGTTAGAAATGCCATTTGATTGTTAAGCGTAGTCTATTTCTACACAGGTCTTGTTTCACAATGTCTGATTTCGTGTCGAGCTCCAACGTCCCCGTAGATGCTAGTGATCCGTATCTAGGACGAACGTTTCAAACATTGGAAGAAGCTGAAGAATGTTTTCGAGCGTATTCATTGAGGGTTGGTTTTGGCATTAGAATAAAGACTACAAGAACAAGCAACGTAACAAAAAAGATATGCTCTCGCTTATACGAGTGTCATAGGGGCAGAAACCCATTGCAAAATGAGACACGCGTAGGCAATGATAACGAAATAGGATATTCGCGTAGAAGACGGGACTGCTTTGAGCGCACAAATTGCCAGGTCAAGATGTTCGTAAGCTACAAACCCAAGCAAGATCATTGGCTTATTACCAGCCTGGAACTGGCACACAATCACCCGTTAGTAACTCCTTCTAAGGTGAGTCAGATGCATCAACACAAGAAGATGGGTAAGGTCGCGAGGAGCCTAATTCACACAATGAGCAATGCGCGAATTGGACCTACTGAGATTGTTAATGTTCTTGCTGAACAGGCTGGGGGAATTCAAAATTTAAACTTTAACACGACAGACGTTCGTAACGCGGTCCGAACCCATAGACGAGCCGCGTATGACCTCAATGATGCTCAATCCACAATGAGCCTATTGAAACGGATGCAGATGGAGGACCCGCAGTTTACCTTCGATTATAAACTTGACGACGAGCATCGAGTTAGTACAATTTTTTGGGTCGACGGTCGTTCGAGGCTAGCTTATAAGCATTTTGGGGATGTCGTGACTTTCGACACCACATACCGTACCAACAAGTACTCGATGCCGTTCGCTCCTTTCACGGGCGTCAATCATCATTATCACTCCATCCTGTTCGGGTTCGCCTTGTTAAGGGACGAGAGCGAGGGTTCTTTTGTATGGTTGTTTAGGACGTGGCTGGAAGCAATGAACTTCAAAGCACCCAAAGTGATCATCACCGATCAAGATTTGGCAATGAAGAAGGCTATTGCTACCGTCTTCCCAGACACTCAGCACAACTTGTGCACTTGGCACATAAGCAACAAATACCCTGAACGTCTGCATCACATGTACGCAAAGTATCCAGACTTTAAACAGGATTTTGACAAGTGCGTTAACAAGTCGTTAACGATTGAGGAATTCGAGGAGAGGTGGGAAAAGCTTGTTCGGGATTACTCATTGCAAGACAACGAGTGGCTCCAGCACTTGTACGAGCGCAAAGAGCAATGGATTGGCGTTTACACGAGGAGGTATTTTTCTGCGGGCAGGAGTGAATCTATGAATGCCACGTTCGATAGTTATGTGGGTACAACTACCAATTTGAAGAGTTTCGTTGCATCCGCACAAAAAGCGGTTGCTTCGTTGTTCGTAAAAGAAAGGGCTGCAGACTTTGCAACAACGTACAAACAAAGGAGAAGGTTGCTTGAGACCCCGCTGGAGCTGAACGGTGCCAAAGTCTATACGAAGGAGATCTTCTTGCTATACCAAGTAGAGCTGCGAAAATCGGGACGATACAGTATAAACAAGGTGGCAGAAATGTCTACGCGTGAGTACAAGGTTTATTCGCTCGTGAATGACCTCGTCCCTGAGAAGCTGCGCAGAATTTATACGGTGAGCCATGACACATTGACAGATTCGGTGACATGTGTTTGTAAGAAGTTTGAGTTCCATGGCATCCTGTGTAGACACATTCTGCGGTTTTTCACCTAGAAGAATATCAGGACAATCCCCGATAAATGTCCTGCCACAGTGGACGAAAGGTGCAAACAGGTTGCACGGTACCATTGCCTTTCCGAGCACCCGTATACTGACTTTGAAGAATCAGAGACGTTGCGGTATAATCATCTGGTGACAATGTTCACCCGTTTGTCCGTAAAAGGTGCTGCTACAATGGCCGGATATAAACATCTCCTCGAGGTAGCTCAGCAGCAAGAGCCCATCGTCGACCAGTTGGAAGCAGCTTCAGTCAGCAATGCGGTTGACACTGAGCCTATAACGGGATCAGAAGATGACGAGCTGGGGGAGGAAGACCACAATGATATCCGGCCTTTGGATCCAATTATATCGCAATGAAAGGCCGTAAGAGATCTACGTGGATGAAGAGCTCTATTGAACAGGCAACTCAACCTAAAAAGCTGAGAAGGTGTGCATTGTGCAACAAAATGACCGACCATGACAAGCGAAACCATTACAAGGCACTGGGGATAAGTCCAGGGGGTTTGCAAGACGAGGAAGAAGATGACGCCGAAGATGAGGAAGAAGCAGCTGCAGTGGACCTTTAGTTTTTTGTATAAGCCATCAAGTATGTTTGACATTTGTAATAATGCGTAATATTTTTTTGATGAGATTATCTTTCGACGGAAGACTGGAAGGTTATTTCTGATGGACCTATTAGAGCCGCCATCAAATCTAACTTTAGTTTTTTTTTTTTTGATTTGCTCCGTCCGCTACATTATGTAGTGGACGATGCAGCTAAAACCCAAATTTTTATTTTTCTAGAATGTCCGCCACACAGTCTAGCGGACAATAAAACTCTTGGTATCCCTTATGTCCGCTACACAATGTAGCGGACGTCAAACTTCTCTTAAATAGCAATTAGATCGGCCTTTCTTCTTTCTCCCGTTTCTCTCTCTGTCTCGAACATCTCGCCCACCCGCGACCCCTCTACGGCGACCCATATCTCTGGCGACACCACCGTCCTACCCTCGACGCCGCGCCACCTCCGGCGACAGATCCGTCTTGATGGCTTCTGCTTCGGTGAACAGAGACGTTTCAGTTGGCATACACTTCTTTAAGGTCATGATGCCTGGGTTTCATACTGAACTTGTAGGCCATCCCTCTTTCTCAGTGTTTTCGTGTGTTAAAAGTTTTATCTTTGGTTAAAAACTTACCTGTCTTATAATGAATATGATAGACCATACCGGTAGCCTTTTGCAAATTGCTTACCACACTTTTGTTCGAAGCAACTTTAACCAGCCGCAAGGGGTCGTGGCTTGTTAAAATCAAGAAGCGCGGACAAGAGCAAATTTGTTTCAAAGAGGGTTGGAGTAATTTCTGTGAGCAGCACGACCTTAATGAAGGGGACTTTGTAATCTTTGAACACAAGGGGCATATGCGTTTTCAAGTGCTGGTGTTTGATCAAAGCACTTGTGAAAAAGCTTTCTCCCAATGTTGAACCCTAAATCAAATTATGAATAATTTTGTGTTAATAAATTTTTGTTTGATCATTTTAGGTTCTTAATTGTGCATTTGAGAATTGTCATTGTTAATTGATGATTTGAGATTGTTAATTGATGATTTTTGATTGTTAATCATGCATTTGAGATATTGATACTGTTTATTCCGTCGCTAAAACACTTATTCCTTTGCCAGTTTCATAAAACAAAATTAGCAACGACCGTGTAACGGACGGCGCAGCAGAAAGTCTGATCTCCAACACTTAAATTTTTTTTATTCCCTCTACACGGCGTAATACACGAGTTAACATTTACAATTGACAAGTTACAATAAGCATTAAACAACAATCATAAGATTACCATAGAGTCCAACTGGGCTTTATACATCCGCAACACAGGCATGTGGATGGTATCGTCGTGGAGACTGTCGATCACCGATACGACTTTTTCTGTTGGTTCATAGCAAACCAAGTACCAGTAGCTTTCCCCTAAAAATGGGATTAGAAACACGTGGGTAGCCCTTGCGCTCACTGGAATATCCCTATTAAGATACGCTCGTAGGTTAGCGGACGGTCTCCACTGGCTCAACTTTTTCTTCCCCCTTTGTTCGACCCACTCATGCCATTCAGATACTAGGAGGCTATGAAAAAAAGCATCCACCAAACAAACGTCCGGATACTCGTTTAGCCACTCCCGACCCCTTTCCTTCAAAATCTCCACGTAGGTAGAGATGACACCGTTGTCTAACCAACTCCCCGGAGCCAGGGAGGACATTTCTCCCCACGTGCAACAGTAATCCATGCCCTTCGGGTGATCCACACCATTCAACGCTTTGTCTCGGGGGCCCCGCTAAAATAACGCTCTCTGATTATTTGGCATTTATGCGGCTTTAGGGGCTTCAATGGATGCCCTTTGCGATATTGCCCTCGGGGGTCGACCGGGGGATATTGCAGTCCTTCGGGGGGGTCGATCGGGGGATATTGCCCTCCTTCGGCAACAAATGGTCCCGCCCACGGGACAATGGGCAGTGTCTCGAATGTTTTCGAAACCCCAGTCCTGCGTGACTTGACTCTGAGAGAGGGGTTAGGGTTCCGAGTCCAGAAGCAAAGAGAAGGAGGGCGCACTGTACTCTTCCCACTGCACTTGAGCCTGGCCCATGGTGCTTGGCAGTCCCCAATCACCACCCATTCCCAGTACAGAGGGACCACCGTATCCCTGGCTCACCCTCGAAGTCTGTCCCGTGGGATCAGCGTATCCCTTGCTCACATAAGGGGGCTGCCACCCCGGATAACCCATTCCCTGGCTGACGCCCGAAGGCTTTTCCTATGCTTGGCGCAAAAAATTCCCACAGCCATACGCCATCGCTTCAGCCTGTTGGCGAAGCTCCTCGCCCATTGCATCCACCAGATCCTTCTGCTCGCTCAACTTCTGGAAGAAGGCGAACGAGGCATTAACCTACATCCAAAGAGATAATAAATAAGTAACTTCATACACACTTAGAATCATCAAGTTCAATTAAAAGCACTGGTTGGGCAACTTACCAGATTGTATGCCATCTGCTCATCGATCTGACCCCTAGGGTGGTACTTCTCCCTGCGTTCAAACCTTACTGGAGCTACTCTCCTCCAGGTGATGCGGTAGTACCACTTATTGTACGGTTCGATGCTGATCACGGGGTTAGGCTCCGACACAATGGCCGCCAGCGTGTCCTGCCAGGAATTCCAAACCTCAATTTCTCGTGGGCACAAGTAGTGCGCATTCGCCTTGCCAAACCGTCCGACACCTGGTGGGTTCCTGTTAAGCTTCATATCTGGTGCATCGGCTGGCAACCCCTGCAGGTAGTCAAAATGGCGCATAACGCGATCTGGCAGCTGCGACCTCGAAGTGGATCAGGGGTGTGCGTTGCAACCCGGAGAGCGTGAAGGCAAACGATTCTCCCACCCGTCGCGCCAAACGTTTGTACGGTGCCTATCGCATCTGGCCCGGAGATAGCGAGTCGAGCTCCCCCCGATAGTACGTAATGTTGTGATGGGGATCGTCTCTCCTCGGGTAATAACTGTCCTTCCGGCTGTACTCCCAGGCGCACAATCGAGGCCACACATTATCCGTTCCGTCCCTACGCCTAAGAAGACCACCCTGGGAGCAAAGACATTAAATAAAGTATCATCAAAATTTATTGTCGATTTAACAAAAAAAAATAGAGCACATAATCAAGATTTGTATGATATACCTGCAATAGCGAGAGACATGCACATATAGCTTTGGAGTCGGGCCTCGTTGCCTTGTGCAATGCTCGGTACAGGTACGCAAGAGTTGCTGCACCCCAGGCATAATCCCTAACCCCCAGCAGGTTACCCAACGGTAAATATTTGACGCTGATCGTATTCTTCGACGATGTTGGGAACAGAATTGCCCCCATCACCCACAAGAAGAAAACTTGTGTGTACAGCACAAGCATCTGATCCGTGTAGTTATCCGGCAGAACCTTGTAGGTATCTACCAACCATTTCAACTTGATACCACCAGTGCTAAATTGATCCTGGGGTATCGAAGTAAAGAAGTCCCTAGTGGTTCTCTTATTCGTTGCTTCCGACGGAGGAGCTATTACCGGCCGCCCTGTTATCGGTAACCCTAAGATGAAACCTACATCTTCTAAGGTAATTGTCATCTCTCCGAGAGGGAAGTGAGACATTCGTTTCACTTCTCCACCTTTCAACAAGGGCACCTATTCAGTGCCGGTCAAGGTGTTGAAAGATCTGCCCATGTGTGAAAATCCCAAACCCAATCCCACGCAGTAATCTTTTCTGGGTTTTGTTCAATTTTCAGGCTTTGAAATAATCGGATACTTCTATTGTGTTGAGAAGTGCTCTTTCCTACGAATTAATAAATACAATTTAAGCAAAACAAACGATATACAACGTTCTCAAGAATGAGAAAGTTGATAAAATAAGTATCTTACTTCACCATCCCATATGAGCGTACTGATATGGTTTGCTTGGTCGTATAATACGGAGGAATCTTCTGGTCCAGGGTTAAAATCTATTTTTTGCAACTGAAATTATGGAAAAACGACAAGGTTGGAAGCGTAAACATTCTCAAACAAACAACGCTAGCACATGCAATGCTAGCATGTGATTAGATAATACATACAACGCTACCATGTGCTCACATAAGTTCACATGTATATATGTATGTACATACATACAAACAGACACGGAATGAGATTTTACAAGTGAAATCACATGAACAAATAATACACATATATAATAGATATATACATAAATTGACAAACGCTAGCACAATGCAGCGCACACATTCAAAACCATGCATAAGCTGCAATACTCATAAAACTCTAGATTATGAACAAATAAAGGATTGGTTTGTGAACTTACGTGATTGATGAGACGACTAAAGGATTTCTTGCGAAGAAATTGTGCCGATGTACTTGCCAACGCCGCTAGAAAAATTGTGAGAAGAAAGAATGAATAAGAGTTTCGAAGTGTGTATGTGAGTGGGCTAAGTCCGCTACATAGTATAGCGGACAGTAAAAATCACAAAAGTTGACCGCTACACAGTGTCGCGGACGGTGGGATAAAGACAAAGTAACAGTCGTTCAGCGATAGGACTGATGTGACAACTTCAAGGGGGTTGTGGATGACTTGACCGAAAAGTTGTCCGCTACACTGTATAGCGGATGACTTTTTGACTCACATGTCAGGCCAAAAAAGTTATCTGCCTTACAGTATAGCAGACAAGGGAGGAGGGGCAATTGAGATGTCTAAGGCTTTATATAGCCAGAACTAAGAACCAAGAACTAACTGACAAAATTTTACAGCTGTCTACTATTCCTAAAGCTGTCGTCCACTAAATGGTTACATCTAGACGAGTTTTTCTAAAGTTGACAGAAAAAGTACAATAATTCTACATAAGTCCTAAAGCGCACAGGAAAAAGCTATCGTGCTCAATAATTCTTGTCTGCCATGAGCTTCTGCTGAAAGTAGTTTTGTCGTCTTGCGCCGAAAGTGATATCCTTTGTCTGCCGAAAGTAGAGTTGTCGTCAAAAGTTTGAGGCAGATGCTTATTCCATCATCTTTGTCCTTAAACTTTTTCTTTTCCTTTTGCTATCTTCTTGTCAGTGCTGGAGGTAGAAGATTCGTCAGAATCTGGCAATACTTTGAGTAGTTCTTGCTGGATTTTTCGATCTTCTTTGCTTGTATTAGGTCTTTACGAATAGTCTTGACTGTTGTTGTTAGACTGATTGTTCTGTCTACTTAGGTCTTGAAAAAGGTCCAAAATAATTTGCGCCGTTTGTCTCTTGAAGGCGTCCACTTGTAGATTCTTTTTCTTTGCTTCTTTGTGGGCTTTCCTCCTTATTTCCGTTTTTCCCAAACGGACAGGGGTCTCTGGGTTTGATATGTCTTTACCAGCTACTAGTGGGGCTGGACTAGCGATTCTTTCTCCCTGACCAGTGGGTTTTTTAGAAATTTTTAGTAAATTTCCAACTATCTCAGGGCTTGAGATGTCTTTACCTATAGCCTGTGGTACAGGACTAGCTACGCATTTAACTCCGGACGTAGAGGATTGTGTGGACTTGGGTTTTAAAAGAGAATCGTATTTTGCTTTCCAGTCCAAAGAGTTTAATTCATGAACTTGTATTTATGTTTTAGAAAGAGAAAGTTGTTCTAGGTTTTGTTTTTCTACAGCTAACTTGTCTGTAGTTGTTTTTAATAAATTATAGTGTTTTATTAAAACATCGCAATTTTGGCAAAATTGTGAGCCAGTGCAGGAAGGAATAGGAGTTTGTGTAAAAGGGACTATTGCATGTGCAGGAACATAAGTGCATTCTGGACTAATAAAATAATTTACTCCATAATGTGTTTGCATTAATTGATGGGCTTCTTCATATGTCTCAGTGCCTTTGTACCAGGGCCTAATATGATTGCCTACTCCAGTTGTCATTGCTTCAGGAAAATGTTTGTATATACCTGGCCGTTGACCTTTAAAAACACAATAAAATTGAAATCTTTTTGTGTCTCTAAGTTTATGAAAATATGCGGCTAGGCCATTTAAAGCATTAACTATCCAACTATTGTTTTTATGTATAAATGCTTGCCAAATATTGTCTATAAGCGTAACTTGGTCTAAAGGGAAAGGTCCTAATTTAGGCTCTTTTATCTGGAATTTGCTTCCTACATATATGATACCTAAATTGCTTCCATCATAATTAATTCTACTGGTGCCTGCATTATCTACATAACTTGTATAAAGTACAGGAAACACTGGTTTTGTCTGATTAGCAAAATTAGCTTGTCTAGGGCGTCCATCTGACGAAAAGGCCATCTTGTCCTGCACAAGTGAAAACACTTGTCTGTTGATATACTTGTGAGTCGATTCAGAAAATAACAAGATTAAATTTTTATTTCAAATTTTCAGAATAAGAGGTTTCATTACATGGAGAATAAAGAACCTAATCTATGGCCTTCTGCAGTAAGGTCTTGTATTATAGTTTGTACAGCGTTAATCTGTAACTGCCTAAAAGCTTCTCCTTGTGGGAGTATAGATCTAAAATCATTTAATTGTTGAAGATCTTTTCTTTAAAGGTCTTCTAGTGTATTTAGGTCGAGATTCTTCTTGACCATAATGTTGAGGTGTATATATTTCTTTACAAAAACTTGTTTCATTTTTAAGTTGTCTTGCTATTTGTATATTAGTACATTTAGAAACTAATATTTCTATTACATGTTCAAAGATGTATCCTAAAGAGGGATTCCACGAAGGATTCTCAGTTTTAGGTTTTTTAACTGAATCATAAATTTCTCTACCTAAAGCACCTGGTAGTTTATTTAAGAATTTATCAATTATTGTTTGATTATAAATATTTTCGCTTTGTGAAGCGAAATAATAATATTCTTGCATAAATGGCTTTATATTATGCCAACTGTATAAGTGTACTTGTTCTAGTTTTCTAGCTGCTTCTTCTTGTAATGACATATCTCCAGTATTTGGGTTTCTACCGGTTAAAATTAATTGTATAGTGTTTACAAAATTGTATGGATTTGGTCCTAAGTCGGCCATTTCTTTTAAGTCTATAGGAAAAGCCTTTTGCCATTCTTCAAAATTTGCCTTTGCTATAGGTCCTAAAAATTGTGTCATGTATCTAATCATTTCTTCTCCTGTTTCTATATTATCAGATTGTATTGTAATGAAATTCGCTACTACGACATCTTTCCATACATGTATAAAATTTGTTCTTTGTTGAGGGTCTACTGCTGTTATATTTAAAATAAAAGGTTCTGCTGCCTTTTGTATTTTAAAATTTTGTTCTAAAGAATGTTTTTTGCCTTTAGGTTTATAATTTGGTCTATCATATTTAATATTAGGGTCAATAACAGCGCTTTGTCTCGGTAAATTACCATATGTATATTGTGGTTGATTTCTTGTGTTTGTATAAAATCTTCTATTATTAGTGGTTCCTGACCCTGATGCACCACTATCTTCTGTATCCATAAGAATATAAGGTGTTTCATTCATTAAATTAAATTTTAAATTATTTGTAGTAATTTGTGTATTTATAGATTCTGTCTCATACTCTGTTTCAGATGTAATAGGCTCTGTTTCTTTATCTTGTTTTTCTAAATATTCTTCTACTAGGTCTAAATCGTCATCTAGTCTATTAAGTTCTTCGGTGCTTATAGACAATGTATCATCTAAATTATTTATATCTAAAAGATATCTATCTATCTCGTCTAGATTTGTTATATCTATGTCTTCTAGGTTTTCATCTAAATTGTCTATGTTTAGTAGAAATTTATCAATTTCATCTAACTCAGTAGCTGTATCGTCTAGTAGAAGAGACTTAGGTGTTTTTTCCGGCTAAACCCCCCCCCCCCCCCATTTTGGTATCCGGAGCCATAAATCCTTGGTTTTGATGAGATATTTTTCAAGTAAATGAGATGTACTGAGTAACCCAGAGCAAGTAACCCCTGTTAAACATATGTATTACGATATATGTATATGTATGTGTGTATATATATATGTATATGTATATGTGTATATATATGTGTATATACAGACACATATACATATATATATACACACATACATATACATATATATATATATATATATGTGTGTGTGTATGTATGTGTGTATATATATATATGTATATGTATATGTGTATATATGGGAGCTGATCCATTGCTCGCGCATGCAACCTAAGTTAAGTTGCCAGCGCCATATGACAGTCCATCTATCGCGGATGGATGGGTCAGATCTAATTTTTTTATTAACTTTTTCACTGTCCGCTACATAATGTAGCGGACAATCCAAACCCATTTCTTCTCTTGTTTCTCTCATAGAATGGATCAGGAGGCCCTGTTTCTCTTTTTGTCTTATGTCATATAATTTGCCAGAGACTGAGAGTTCTAGATAAAGCAGCAGGTAAGTTCAATTGTCCATTTGCAATGATCAAATCCTTTGCACCGGGCCAGGAGACAACCGTAGCCGCTCTTTCCTCGCTCTCTCTTCTTCCTCTTTCACTCTTACCCACATAAGCAATATGCACAGATGGTATGCGATTGTGGTGCATGAGGAGAAGTAGACGCTGCGGCGTGCGGTGATATCGAGGGCGGCGCGATGTGCTGTTGCAAGAGGCGACAAAGGTAGCTAGCGTGATGGGTAGATCTGTCGATGGTAAGTGGCGAAGTCGAGGGCGGCACAACGCACTTTTGAAAGAGGTGACGACGGTGGTGGCTAGATTTGGCGACGACAAGATTGTAGATCGCAGATCAACAACGTTAGCTCTGGTGGTGGGGTTCAGATTAATGGTGGCAGCTATTGTGGTGCGTTTGGGTTTTATTCTCATCTTTTGTTTTTGAATAAAATCAGCTTCTTCTTCTTCTAGGTGGTGGTGGCAGGGTGGTGGTAGCGGCAGATTGGTGGTGGTTGTGGGTTTGTTGGTTGTGACGGAGTGGCACGGTGGTTCAACCGTGGTGATTGCGGTCTATGTTACATGGATTCGGTACGAGTGTTCGGATCGGATACGTGTCCGAGTGTCGGACTCGTCTAATTTTGAAAATGCTGGACACGGGGACACGGCAAAATGTTCATACTTGTTATTACTTTTTAGTTATTTTGAAGGTAAAAAGGTGTTTTATGTAATACATTTGGTTTTCACTGACAACTTGTCTTGTCTCAAAGCAATAATTAATTAAACAAAAGATTATAAGATATTACCATAATGGCATATTCTATGAGATGTGTCCGACACATCCCATACTCATGTCCAAGTGTCGAGTGTCCGACACTGGTACTTCACGGAAACTGAAGAGTCCACGTAACATAGATTGCGGTTGTTGGTTTGTTGATGGTTGTATTGCAGTCGTGGGTTTGGTAATTTTTCCTTATTAGCATATCGCAAGGACAAAAGACAAAACAATGGGCTTGATGATTTTTTGTTGATTGAAAATATAGAGAACAAACATTTGAATCATGAAAGTTTTATTTGTTTTAATTTGTGGGAAGAACATCAAACACTCATGAAAATTTTGTATGTTCTAATTTGTGGGAAGAATCAATACGGATGAAGTTCCCCCAAGAAGAAAGAATGATTTCAGTCCCCCTTACCGTCCGCTACAATATGTAGCGAACGGCCAAGTTGAGATCTCACACACGAGGGGCAATATGGTAAAAAATAATGTCCGCATAGGGAGCTGATCTATTGCTCGCTCAGGCAACTTGGTTAAGTTGCCAACGCCATTTGACCGTCCATTCGCAATTCGTGGACGGTCCAATCTGTTTTTCGCGCTTTATATATATATATATATATATATATATATATATATATATATATATATAGAGAGAGAGAGAGAGAGAGAGACACACACACACATACATAGGGGCTGATCTATTGCTCGCTCAGGCAACTTGGTTAAGTTGCCAATGCCATCTGACCGTCCATTCGCGATTCGTGGACGGTCCAATCTGTTTTTCGCGCTTTATATATATATATATATATATATATATATATATAGAGAGAGAGAGAGAGAGAGAGAGAGAGAGAGTGCTGAAGATGTTTTTATGTAGTTAATACATTACAAGAAAGTAATAGTTTCTATTGTTTCCATTGAGTAGGCTCTGCTGCTGGCTGGGGTCGGTTAGATGATGCTGCTGTTGTTAAGGTAAGGACTTCAATGTCATTGAATCTCTTTTTGCCGCGGTGATAGAGTTCTAGGTGTTGTACCGAGTTTGGACTTCTATTAGTTGTAATTAAAATTCAGAGTACAAACTAAAAGATACTTTAAACGTTATCTGCCTTAAATTCCTAAGTGCTTTTTGGTGCTTGTACAGCAAGTGAACATATAATGTATATGGGTTGTCATGATTGTAGTTGACTGCTCATAAGATTTTCGCGTTCTATAACAAATTTTCAGGTGTATGAGACACTTACTGGTGTTAAGGTCGAAGGGAAACTTCCTATACTTGAGAAAGAGTCTGTCTTGCAATCGCTTCCATCAGAGTGGCCGCTAGATCCAATCGTAGATATTTGTAGGCTGGATGAGAACAATTCAAAAACTTTGATAGTTCTCGATGATGATCCAACTGGAACTCAAACTGTGCATGGTATTGATGTATTGACAGAATGGTGAGTGTCTTTTCAATTGGCCAACAGATTATTTTCCATTATTGCTGGTGAAAGCATCACTACAATCATACAATGAACTAGTCTATGACTAACTCATCTATTACCTGTCAAAAGGAAATTGTGTTATCTAAATCATGCTGCATTTCATTCCACCATTAACGTAAATTATTATACTTCACCCGGAGCACTAGACAATTTTAAGGAGGGAAGGAGCATAAATAACGAATAACTGCCATAAACTTAGTATTAGTTGCTGATTCTCCATTTACTTTTTCAGGGATGTTGATTCACTTGCTGAACAGTTCATAAAGAAACCTAAATGCTTTTTCATTTTGACCAACTCCAGGTCATTGAGTTCGGAAAAGGTAAAGACATTCATCAGATTGGTGTTACTTCTAAATTTCTTTTAATCACTTCACAAGCAGAATTTTCTTTTTTGAAAAAGTGACTATAACAAAAGTAAGTCCACTTCTTCTATTCGTTTGAAGTTTAATATGATTTTCATTCTTACAGGCCAGTGCCTTAATAGCAGATATTTGTCAAAACCTATCTACTGCAGCTAAGTCAGCTGCCAACAATGATTATACTGTGGTATTAAGGGGCGATTCAACATTACGCGGCCATTTTCCAGAGGCAAGGAAATGGTTCTAAGTTCATTATATGCTCATGTTATTCCAACCTGCATCTTCACATATTGCTATCTCATCGATGCAGGAACCAGATGCAGTTGTTTCAGTACTAGGCGACATGGATGCTTGGATCATTTGCCCATTTTTCCTTCAGGGAGGCCGGTTTACTATTAATGATATACACTACGTTGCAGAGTCAGATCGGTATTTCAGTTTTCCTCTTCGGTGCAATCACTTACTGAGCCTTGTTTCAACATGCTGAATATTGATGCTCTAAAAAATCATTACATCTGTAGGCTTATTCCTGCTGGGGAGACAGAATTTGCTAAAGACGCTTCTTTTGGCTATAAATCTTCAAACCTCCGTGAGGTCTTATTCTTTCAATCTCTACCAGAATAATGCGGTAGTTCATGAGTACTCTAAATGTGTATATATATCGACAGATATATTTGTCTTGGTGTGTCTACGCACGTGTTATTATATATTTATATGTATGTGGTTTCTTAATTTTGAGTTGTAGTGGGTGGAGGAAAAAACTAGAGGCCGCATACCTGCTAGCAGCGTTGCATCTGTCTCCATCCAATTGCTACGAAAAGGTGGACCAGATGCAGTTTGTAAGCATCTTTGCAGTTTGAAGAAGGTACAGTGGAAATATCTACGTCAATTGACTGCTTTATGGCTAGCCTCTGTCTGCATAAACCATTTCTAGATAATTGATCGCCCACTTGGTTATGTGCATTGGTCTGGTTCATTGCTCTGTTTTGTTTTTGCAATGTATGATGCTCATATGGTGCACTGTTTCTCTGATGCACACTGGTCAAGCCCTATTAACTGCAAATTGTTATTAATGGAATAATGGGTTGAGCTGCAGATGCATATTTTACTGTAAATTTGAATTTATGTGGTTAATGCTTATCTCCGGTTATCATCCAAAATGTACTCACACTGAAAAATATACGAATACCTCTAAGAACAGAACAAAGGCAACAAATTACCAAGAAGGCATACAGTTACAACTTTGTGGGACCTGACGCGTATTTCAATATTCACTGGTTCAGTCGGTGGTAACTGTCTATACCTCCGTTAGTCACTGACATTAACCAAAGATAACTTGTTTTTGGACCCCTTGAATTTTTTGAAATTCTCTATTCCCGTCATTGCAGCCACCCATGTTAATGCATCTAACTAAAGTTGAAGCTCATTGTTTCAGGATTTATGAGAACAATTAGATTTTGTCAAATGGTGATACTTACATGTATATTCCCTAATGAAAATGTAGTTTTTTAGTTAGTATTTTGATTTGAATTTTTTGGTTAAACTTAGTGTTTATTTTTGCTTTCTACCATCTGCTTTAAGGCTCTAATTTAATATGCACAGGGTTCAGTATGCATAGTGAATGCAGCTAGTGAACGCGACATGTCTGTCTTTGCATCTGGCATGATCCAGGTAAATTCTTCAACTTCATTTTTTCCTGTTCCAATTCTAAACTTTCTGTTATATCGAACCTAACTATATTGGCCTTCCCTATTAATGAACTTTTTGTTTGCAGGCAGAGCTGAAGGGAAAGCATTTCCTTTGCCGTTCAGCTGCTAGTTTCGTTTCCGCCTGTATCGGAATTATCCCAAAAGCTCCAGTTCTGCCTAAAGATTTGGAATTAAATATGGGAAGGTGTGGTGGACTCATAATAGTGGGTTCTTATGTTCCAAAGACTACAAAGCAGGTCAAGATTGTTTTCCCTAACTTCTAAATTTACTTCCCCTGTATATTTACATTTTTGAATATCTAATTGATGAAAAGTAAACAAATACATGTATCCAAATGCCGTATTCCACGCCTTCATAGTTGGGGGAAAGGCGTGTCTAGGTTAGGTAAATTTAAGAATGATGTGTGACTAAAACTCTTGTAACGGACAGGTTGAAGAACTTAAACTACAATGCAGTCATCTCTTAAGAACCATTGAGGTGACTTGATACTTCTTATCTGCTTTTTTTTTTGGTAGTATATTGGTAATTCAAGAACTTCTATCTTAGTTCCCTTCTCTCTGCTATGGATAGATTTCTGTTGACAAACTTGCCATGAAGTCAATAGAAGAGAGGGAGGAGGAGATTAATCGAGTAGCTGAAGTGGCAGATATTTTCCTCAAGGCTAGTAAAGACACTCTCATACTGACCAGCCGAGAGCTTATTACCGGAAATAGTGAGTCTTTTCTTACTTTTCCCGGTGACTAATATTTTCTGACCTACGCATTGTAGAATGATATAGTTCTAGCATTTGCTTCAACCCAACCCTGTCCATGCAATTGTGCATTCAATTAGCAATCAATAATAAAAAAACCCTGATTGCCCTCAATGTAAAAAAGCAGCTCCTTCTGAGAGTTTGGATATCAATTTTAAAGTGAGCTCTGCGTTGGTGGAGATGGTTAAGCGGATAACTACAAGACCTCGTTATATTCTTGCTAAGGTACCTCTACAACCAGTCCCTGTCTCCCTTTTGATTTTTGTACTGTTTTGACTACATATAAGATTGTGTAGCTTAATCTGCACATAATGAACTGCTTCAGAATCATCTTTGCTCCCATTACTTACTTTTAGCTGCTCCATAATGTAGTTGGGACAGTTCTCTGTCGAAATGGTGGGGGTGGGGGAGGGAACAGCTTCCGAATTCTGGGGCCTGACAAGATTTTTATATCCCATATCAGGTGTGGGATAATTTGTAACGGGCCTTACAAAACCCTGCCTATGAACTCATAAGTACCTACTTGGCTTGCCCTTTTGAGGGAAGCATTACCCTGTGGTGGAGCTGTGGACCGGGTTGTTGTAGATGGTATCAAAGCTGACTCTCAAAAGCTCTAGCCGGGCTATCCATTCAGGTTGCCGATGGTTGGGGGAAACGAAGGCAAGCCTGGGTATATCCCACATCCGGAGGATGGTTGGGGTAACAAAGGCTGAGCTGGGTATATCCCACATTGGATAGAGAGGAAGATTGTGGGGCTATCTGTGATCGAGCCTTAGCGAGGATGGTAAGGCATGAGGAGGGGAGATTGTGCTATCCCACATCGGATGCTGGATAATTTGCAATTGGCATTATAAGACCGTGCCTACGAACTCATAAGTACCTACTTGGCTAGCCCTTTAGAGGGAGGCATTGCCTTGTGGTGGGGCCTTGGACTGGGTAGTTATGAGGAGGTGGGGGGAGGGTGGGTTGGCGGGGAGGGGTAATAGGTACATATCATGGCCTTTGGACAGATCATTAGACTCTCCAAGAAAGATGATAGAGTTTCCAAGGTAGCTTTGTGATCACATTTTTTGTTTTGTTTTTGCTTTGATTTTTTTTTCCTGTTGTTTCCGAAAGGTAACATCATTCAGCTTTTTCCTTGTTCCTTTAAGCCTTTTTCTTTTGTGGTATGGAGTGTCATGATTGCTTGCTTCCGTACCATGTGTTAAGAGAAGTTGAATCTGTGTTCTCAGTGTTAGAAAGTTCAGGTTCATGCTGCATCATATTTTGGTCGGGGCAAGAGCTCTCAAGTGTTAGGTGGAAAATATGCGAATGAAAGCACTATCTTATTTTCTGTGGCATTCCCCAGCTGCAGGCAGTCTGAAACATATATCAGTATCGGTCAATAATCTGAAATTTCTATGGATTAACAAGTCTCTTTTCTTAGGGTGGAATAACCTCGTCCGACATTGCTACCAGAGCTCTAGAAGCAAAACGAGCTAAAGTAGTTGGACAAGCCTTACCGGGTGTCCCCTTGTGGCAGTTAGGCCCAGAAAGTAGACATCCAGGAGTTCCATACATTGTTTTCCCAGGTAAGTATCAGTTTGTGCAATAGCTCTTGCCACGAAAAACTTTGCTGTTGGGCATCTAGTTTATATAGTATTCATTCTTACATTCTTAGGTAACGTTGGTGACAGCAAAGCTCTGGCAGAGGTTGTGCAACGCTGGTCTCGTCCTGTTAGGCTTTCATCAACTAAGGAACTCCTTGCTGTAAGAGCCCTTAAGTCAAACAGATTTTGTTCCGCCTCATATTCAGGGGTTGACTATTATTCTATTAAAGAATGCAGAAAAAGAAGGATATGCTGTTGGAGCATTCAATGTTTACAATTTGGAAGGAGTTGAAGCAGTTGTGACTGCGGCGGAGGAGGAACAAAGTCCTGCTATTTTACAGGTCGGAAGAAGTCAAATTAAAAGCTATACATTATTAAAATGACAGTTGTTTTGTGCGTTTTGTGACACGCACATATACTTTTAAATGCAGAGCATTGCCTCCCTAACCACGTAGGCTCGTGTGTTCTTTGGCAGGGTATCACATATCTCACATATCCGGTGTGGGATAGGATATCACTTGCCCGCGCCCACCTCCCATTAATCCACACACCCGCTGCCCCTTACTCTCTTACTCCATAGCATTCTTGCCAGAGCCTAACCTTTAGCTTTGTCATGCTAGCTACTTCTCTCTAAACGATGGGGGATTCTACCTGTCTCCCCATTATTTTCCACAACCATCCTCTTGATGTGTTGTATAACAACCACCAGCATGAGAGTCAGCGTTGATACCGCTAAGCATGATATACGATGCTTAGTTTAAGGATTCGCTTAGGAAGGTCACGCTCGACTGCCAAGCGGATTAGGCCCGAAGTCCTGCTCCTGTCTTTGAGTTACCCAGAGGTCATCATTCTTAGAGGTGTTAGTGAGCATTGGTGATAATAATGTGAATAATGTCGTAAACTGAGTACTCAGTGCGTCACGCAGCACCTTGAGCAAGGACAGCGTCGCAAGAGGAAATCAGTTGTCGCCGTTGAGAGGAATTTTTACACTTTGGCACTGAACGGAGCTCCTTGCAGCAGCATCCTAAGGGGTACTGTCTTACCTCTGTGACAAGGCGTCCTTGCAGCACAGCACTGGATGGATCCCCTTACTGTAGTGTCCCATGGGTGAGCTAGCCTACACTGGTTCTGGGGAAGTGTCCGGGGGGGCTGGCCTACACTTGTGATGGGGAGTCCAGATGTTAAGCCTACACTCGTAAAGCTCCCTGTTGAGTGCCAAGGGCAAGTTGTGTGCACCTGAGTGCGTTGGATACCCGGTTGTTTGAGGACCAGGCATGGATACCCAAGAGTGCGCATGTGACGTTTCGACACCTAATGATTTCAGTGTGTGCGATGCGTGGCGTGGGCAGGACATGTGTCCTGGATGAATTGGCTAAGAAGAAATTGACCAGTGCGTAGGTATCTACGCACTAAGAGAGTGGAGTTGGGGTAGAGCCACAAAGGCAAAAACAGGCGTGAAAAGTGCAAGTGGCCGGGATCAGTGGCTAGACAGCTTGGCTACTCTAGCGGGTTGAGGTCTTGCCACGGCCCAGTCTCGTGCCTTAGCCAGTTTTTGGGGTTTGTCACCATTTTGATTGCTATATTTTATGTTGGCCGCTTCGCTTGTCAAATTTAGTGGCGTGGAAAGTGGTTCTGAGCACAGCCACGTGTGCGTAGCCAAAATGGCTAGCAACAACTTCAAACAACACTTACCAACTCCTTTTGCTTACTGAAAGACAAGAACTTTTTCAAACAAACTTAAGAAACTAGCAGAGTACATTAAATTCTTTGAATGTAACTAATATTTAAAAAAAAAAGATGAGTCATGCTCGTGACAGATGTCCCCTTTTTAACTCGGAGCTCTCTGGTTAAAGTCTAATTTAAGCTGGACTCTTCATTAAATTTTTGAAGCTTAATCTATTGTAAGGTAACTCTAATGCACTTTGACTCTTGCTACAAATTATTTGGATTTAGAAAACAATTTGGATTCTTGTTAAGTATTAGCTTCCTACTGTTTCTCACACTTATGGATTCTTTGAATATTGACCTCCTAGAAACTGTACAATTTCTCACAGAAAGCTGTAGTGCTTTTAAGGAGTATGCATGTACTACTTTTCTGTTATTTAAGGCTGCAACAAACGCAGTTTCAGCGTCTGCCTTCCTCAATGATTTGTACGTGACCATAAAACAACCGGATAAAAGTTGCATTCCCCTCATGTCTTACCTCTACATCAAACCAGTGATTCATGAGATATAGGTTTCTAGATATTGTCCTCGTTCATTTACTTGTTACACCCTGGTTTACAATTATATACATCTGTAGTTTTTTTTCTTCATTGCTTTTGCCTCTCACCAACGATATGCTCGTGAAGATGATGTTTAACGACCTTAGAGGGTATCAGTCCCCTCGAGAATTGTCTACTTTGTCAAGTTGGCATAGGATCCCAGCAATAAATTGCACATATGTTACGTTTACACGCTTTACTTTTATAATGTTAGAAGCACACACGTATTGTACTGGCACTGCTGATTTCATTTCTAAACAATTTGCAAATCGAAGGTTAAACTATTAGTTAGGCATATATAAAATATTAAAAGTCGATCTGAACTTCTGAACCCCAAGGTTAAGAGTTAATTAAGTCAGAAGCAGGCTCATGAGTATTAGTACTATGAAAGCCAATTAAGTCGCAAGCATCTAAAGCATTGTCCTTCGAGCGGAATATACTATATAAGAACGAGATATCATTCTGACTTATGTACCAGATTGTTGAGGCTACGTTCACATTATTTTGGGTCAAGTATTGTCGTAATGCACCTTTAGTGACAGATAAGGTTCTATAAAAATGATTATCCAATTATTTTGTGATCCTACTTCTATTGCTCGAGCTTTGCTCGAGTAAATGTGCTAGTAGTAATAATTATCAACGTAGAATATATCAATAATACTTATTCCAGCCGGTCCCAATTTTTCCAAGTACGCTTTCCCACTCCCGCTACCTTTCTGTGCAACCAAAGATAGAACTTTGGTTCGATTCCCTCAGGGCTCAACTTTTAAAGCAACAGGTGTTTTAGCATGTATCGAAGATAACTGGCAAAATTTATGTCTACGAGCTTGCGTTTGGTCTCCGTTGTGTTTGTTTGTGCACTTGGCGTCCAACTTAAATTGTTTTTATTGGTATGTCTCTAACCTGCAATCAGGCGCTTGCACGCGAGGGATAATGTTAAGTATGACAATACATGATGTTTTTCCTGTTCTCTAACATTATAGGCTTTTAGATGAGCAACTGGTGACTTATTGGATACCATTCTTAATGACTCGAACCACAGCAACACGGCCCATAACACAATTGCCCCATCCTAAAGAGCAAGCCAAGTAGTCACTTTTAAGATCCTTCGCGCGGTCGGTCTTCTGGTTAGGCGAATCCAAGTGGGAGATGATATCCCAATAAACCACAGATCTGATATGGGATGGGGAGTTACAACCTACCCTCGTTCTTTTTAGCATTGGCATCCACACTAAGGCTCCTTGCCTTAACCAATCTGTAGCTTTCCAATTGGAATCTTGAACATGTCACCACCAATACTACTATATGTTAGATCTCCTAGAAAATTGACCATAAAGGTTACAAGGGATCTATAAAAATCCAAAACTAGTACGTCAGCAGTTTAAGAAAGTCTGAAGAAGGTCCAGCATTAATCCAGATGTCAAATCTTGGAGATGATATCTCAAACCCTCGAATACCGAGTTCTAGAGGTACATAGCTGTTGTTTGACCATCAAAGTGTGTGTCTGAAACTAGTTGCGTGTCTACTAAACGATTAGTAAGGAGACATTTAGTATATTTGAACTCAATGACCTGTTGGATTTACTGTTTTTCCTATTCTCTTAATTTGGACTTGATTGTCATTCTTCAAAGATTCAGTTATTCAGTTATCATCTTTTCCCTACAAGGACCGGGTCATTAACTAAACATGTTGCACTCCTGACGTAATCTCCATGATCTAATGAAACAATGACAGTCTAAACTTCGTCTGCTTTAAATCTTGGTTTCAGTTTCTCAAGATGAGTGATATGTCCTGGTCATTTAATTAGAGAAACTTGAAAAGAGCTCTAGTTTCCTATATTAAAATTGTTGAGCATGATAGACATTGTTGGGCCCATTCTCTTACGCCTTAAGCTATTAGAGCAACTGGTAACTTTATAATAATTAATACCAACCACTCTCTGAATCCCTGCACTCAAAAGATATATTTCAGAACAGTAACCGTAGTCTGCTTTTCCAGATCCATCCTAGTGCCTTCAAGCAAGGAGGTGTTCCATTGGTTGCTTGTTGCATCTCAGCAGCAGAACAAGCAAGTGTAAGTCATTATTCATATTCTTGTCGTGGGTCCTGTCAGCATTACTAACCCAGTAACCCTCGGTCCACGTCTCTTTGGAAGCATTCTCTTCTTCAAATTTATGGATGTAGAAGCATTTGACTCCACCTTACAATATATAAATACATGCCTGGCAGGTCCCAATTACTGTTCACTTTGATCATGGAAATTCAAAGGAAGAGTTGGTAGAAGTTCTTGAACTGGTAAGTTAGCTTGTTTATTGCAATTAGAAGCATGCATTTTGTTCATTTTACTGATGAGTTTATATTCTCTTTCTTTGGGATATTTACACCTATCGACCTTGAACATATTCTGTCTCATATTATTTCTTAACCAATCTGCTGCAGGGGTTTGATTCAGTCATGGTTGACGGCTCACACCTTCCCCTAAAGCAGAACACTACATACACGAGATATATTTCGTCCTTGGCACACATGAAAGGTATGCTAGTTGAAGCTGAATTAGGGAGATTGTCAGGATCGGAAGATGACTTAACCATAGAAGATTATGAGGCGAGGCTAACTGATGTTAATCAGGTTCTTCATATTTTTATTTTGAACTTCTTTTCTCAGATAGTTAAAATAGTTAATCAGCATCATCAGATTTTGCTAACTATTAGTTTCAGACTGCAGAATTTATTGATGAAACGGGTATAGATGCTTTGGCAGTATGTATTGGAAATGTTCATGGAAAATACCCTACAACTGGTCCAAACCTTCGGATTGATTTGCTTAAGGTCAAGTATATATGGCTCTAATGTAAAATCGTACTTGATATTTCCAGTATTATTCCATTTTACTGTTCGCATATTAGTTTTTGCACCTTTAATCCAATTGTTGTTTCGATTGGCAGTGAAGGTGAAATAAGGCCCACTTCTCATTTAGGTTTTCAATTTGTGTACAGATTGCATGGCTTCATATTTTTACATTATCAAGAAATGGTCTTTCAGTGATTAGCCTCTTGATAAATTCAATCAAACCTCTAAACTCGCTACTTAACTCATGGCTCAGTTTGCAGCAACACTACTATTGCAAGCTCAAATTTCGGTTTTTTGCTTTGTCCAGGATCTCTATGAACTGTGCTCGAATAAAGGAGTTTATGTTGTTCTTCATGGAGCTTCTGGATTGCCCAAGGAACTCGTCAAGGTACAGTATTCGAAAATTTTGGCTACATGATTTACAAATTCCCCTTGGACAGTTTAGATACACATCACATTATGCATGAAAAGCAGTTCGATCATTACTGAATCAATCTGAGCCTTATTTTTTTGCTTGGCTGTTTTGAGCAGGAATGCATCGTGCACGGTGTGAGGAAGTTCAACGTGAACACTGAGGTACGGAAGGCTTACATGGATTCACTGTGCAGCCCCAAGAAAGATCTTGTCCATGTCATGACATCTGCAAAGGAAGCCATGAAGGCTGTGGTTGTGGAGAAGATGCGTCTGTTTGGTTCAGCAGGGAGAGCGTGCTAAAGTTCCTGAATCGTAAACATTGTTGGAATAAAGAAAAGCCTTTGGCGAAGCAATAAATCTTGCTGGAAGGCTATTTTTCACAATGGACATTGAAAATTGAGTCATTATGGAGGCAAACAAATGATTCTTTAGCAGTGTAATATCTTTGCGAAATGCCCTTCCCCCCGCCTGCCCCCAATTGTAGACCTGGCAAAATTCTGCCCGTACTCGCGGGTAGACCCGTACCCGGTAAAAAACCCCGGGTACGGGTACACGTGCTACTCGTGAAAATCAGACCCGTACCCGAACCGAACCGTGTTTTACGGGTCGGTCCGGGTCGGGTACAGGTTACCCGGGTTTACCCGTCTTTTCGTACTATATATATCCTCTTTATGCCCTAATCCCCTAACATCTCTCATTTCTCATCTGGTCTCTTCATATTTTTCTCATTCTTCTCTGACGCTGCCCCAGCCCCATCTCTGCACCACCACCCCATACTTCTCCGCCGCAACTGCCCCTTTCTCTCTACCCTCTTCCCTCAGTCAATCAGTAATCACATATTCATAGTAGAGATCGAGATCGACCGTCGACTGTGAGCCCCTTCACCGAGATCTACCTCCGACAGCCTAGGCATCAACCTTCTAGGACCCCTCACTCTTCAACGCGACTGCCGATCGCCCACCCCGACCTTCCTACTCTACTGCTAGCGCCACCTTCCTGCGCTGTTGCCGCCGCTTTGATGTCTTCTCTCTCAGTCTCAGATCGACTACAGACGGCCGTCATTCTTCTAGTTCATCCATGTGAATGTGATCATGTATTTTTGTTAATTTTTAATTGTCTTATTTTGGATTGTGGGTAGGGCTTGGGTCTGACGACGGAGAACTTTATGCTTGTGACTATGTATGTGTTTACATTTGATTGTATTATTTTGGATTGTGGTTAGGGTTTGGGGACTGGGAGTTGATGCTTACAAATTGCAATTGACCAAAAATATGATGTGTTGGCAAAAAAAGGGAAAAGAAACAAAAGGAAAAAGAATATGCTTAATGGTAATAATTAATTAGCAAAATAAGGTAATGAAAATCTGTTTATAAAAAAAGAAAAATTGATAAAAAAAAATAGGTCATTTACCCGCGGGTAATACCCTACCCGTTTGGGTAGGGTACGGATTCCTAAAAAGGCTACCCGGAAAAAGCCGGGTAAAATTTACCCGACCCGAATTTACTCGCATCCGGCCGGATTTTACCCGTACCCAGCCGGGTTACCTGTTTGCCTGGTCTACCCAATTGTGAGACATTCAAATTTAATTGAAGTCGTACAGCCAGTTCCACAGACAGTGGCTACCAACACTTCTCTCTAAATTTTTTGATAGCCCAAATTATAGCTAGAGCCCAGCCCATAAACTACTCGCTCCTTGCGTTTCGGTCATCAGCCTAATTTACCTGACAGATGCATGCTGCCGTAGAATTAGGTTTGAAAATGAATGAAAAAATGGCCCTGTTTAGCGTGCTTTTGAAAAAAAAAAGAAAAAAAGAAGAAGAAGAAGAAGAAGAAGAAATTTGGGTCATCTGCGATTTTATAAATGGCTGGATCACAGCTACAAAAATGTGTTTATTTTTTTTTGGTTAAGAGGAGAAATATATTATATTATATATAAAAGGGTATACAAGCCGTCTCGGTCAGATCATCTATATTACAGATATAAAAGACAACATTAAACGTTATCAAAAATACTAAACATAACAACTAACCTGTATGCCCGTTATAAATTATAATTAGACTGAAGCAGAGTATATCTTGCCCTTAAGTCTAAGTTTTCGTAACTTGCTGAGGTATACGGTTACAAATAACACCAACTACAGCAAAAAACCTAAAAATTACAGCACATACTAATTAGAAGACCAATAGAAAACAACTAAACAGAAATAAACAAATACACTATGCATTGCTAGCCGCCCACGAGTAGACCTGATAGCCGTCCTATGGGTGCAGCTCACCTCGAACCCCGTGCACCCTCGTCGACGCCAGATTCCCCACCTTTTTAGGCCACCATTCCGCTGTCGAGCCTGAATAAACCCCAAAGCTGCTGAACTAACCTGCCTCACGGGAATCTCCATCAAAATGGCTGCCTAATCATCTGGCGAGCCTAGACCACCTATTGCACCTGCCAAGTTTTGACCACTTACCGCAACCTCCGCCGTCGCAACATCGGCCAAGCCACCTAATTCAACCAACTACAAGCGCAGACCATTCTAGGGGAAGGGGGAAGATAAGCCCTAGAGGAGAAATCCTAGCCTAGACTCACCAATCGATCAGAAACCCAAGGAAGCTCGAACCCTACAATCTCGATGGAGGAAGAACTGAAGAAACCCTTAACCAAAACCCAAACCCTTAACTCTGAAATCAGGACAACTCATACGGCAGAAACCGTTCTCACCCGTTGGCCACCATAACCCAAAACGTGGAGCCACCAAAGTCCCGGACAACAAAATCGAACTTCACACAAACCGATCACCATCGTTGGTGAAAAGGGAGGACCACGTCTGATCGATGGCTATTCGTCGCAACCCCGACGGCCATCCAACTCACCAAAGCCTCCCAGATCCCAATTGAAAACCCTAACTAAAACACGACCTAACCTACCAAGCCAGAAAACGAGAACCTCCGCCCCACGCTCTCCATCGCAAGGCGGGGCGGCCGCGGCGGCTTTCTGTGGAAGGTGGTTTAGAAAGAAGGGAGAGGGATATTCTTAGAGACAGGAGTCATCATAGTTCGAAAGAATGGTCGTTTTTCTTAAACTGCAAAAGAATGTGTTTCTTATAACATTGGGATATGGTCACATGTAAATATGTACATGGGAGTTGATTCACTCTCATTGCTGGATTTTTCTTACTTATCCAGTCCAGATCTAGCCATGCATGTTGCCTCGTGGACGGCTAAGATTGCATTTTATTATTTTTTATGTCTCGCATAACCGCCACTCTTAGGGGAGGTCATTGTAAATCAATATTTCATATCTATTATATCCTTGTGTCTACCTATTTACTTTTTCTACACATATGTTTCAACTGTCTACCTTCACCACTGCTAGCTGCGACCACCGCAACTACTGCCAAAACCTCTAACATCATCACAAAAATCACCGTTTACAGCCACTACACCCTGCCGCATCGACCATCACACCACTGTCGATCTACGCATCTCTCCACTATTCAACCAACACCGAGTCACTGACCATCACAATGATCGTGTGACTCACCGGCCACTCCCCATCGTACCACAACTACAAACACCACCACATCACTACCGCAACCACCACCACTACTGTGACACCCCGAACCTTGATAATGCTAGCCGGTTAATTTAATTTAAGCGACGACTTTTGTATATAAGATTTAGCGGAGATTTCTATGAGCGTAAATTTAATATTTTTTACGATCAACTTTAACGACAATTAATGGGATTAGTAAATAAATAAATACATAAAATAAAATAAAGTAAAATTTTGATTTATTTGAAAAGAATAAGTCAACTCTTTATTTTGGAAAGATAGGGAATCAAGGAAATCAAAGAGAAGATTTAGGAAGAAATGGGTGCGAATGGGATTTATATCCCATAATTCTCATTTACCGTTATAAGCCAGAGAAAGGAAAATGAAAAGAGAGAAGAAAGAGGGAAGAAAGGAAGGAAGAAGAGACTGAGAGAAGGGAAGATCTGAAAAGATTTAAGGCAATTAGAAAATGAAAGGAGACAAAAGTGGAGAGGAAATACAGGAAGAGAAGAGAAGAGAAGAGGCACGAGAGAGAGAGTAAAGATCTTGGAGAAAAGTGGAGTTTTTTGGTAAGTTTTCTAGCAATATTTTCAGATCTACGCATTGTTTATGGGGTTTGTAAGGGGGCTGCCGTAGGCAGCGTGCATGTGGGTTTCGGTGGGATGCCGTGAGTTTTGTGGTGGTGGTCATGGCTGCCGCAAGGACAGCCGTGGGTGAGTGTGAGGGCGGCTGTGTATATGTGGGTTAGAGAGACAGACAGTATGCGGAGTGTGGGTTTGGAACGGGAAAGACGGGTGTAGTGTAGATCTGTAATGTGCTATGAGTTTTTGGGTTGAGTGCGTATAACATGAAGAAAGAGAGAAGAAGGTAGCAGCCATGGCTGCCGTGAGAGAGGGAGGAGGCTGGGCAGCCATGGGCTCCCGTAGTTCAACCTACATGTTGGGTGTTGGTGATGGAAAGGATTTCAAGGCTGCTGTAGCCGTTTGTTTTAGTGTAAGTTTCAGTGATGTTTGTGGATGTAAGATGGAAATAGCGTGTGCAGTGTGGTGAGATATGCATTTATTTATGTTGTATGTGAAGTGGGTATGTTTGCAGTGTGGCTTTACGTGTACGATTGGGTGTGAGGTGCAAGGTGAGTGTGTGCTATGTGTGATGAAGTGTAGGTGTGTGCAAGATTTGTATATATGTGTGTGTAGTGGACTGAAAAGAAAGCATAAAAATGAAGTTGTGCGTGTTCATGTGAGGAGTGGGTTGTGTTTGTGCGTTTGAGTGTGTACAAGGGAAGAGGAAGAGAGCTGTGCGTGAAGGAGCAGCCATGAGGGGCTGTTACGAAAGCTGTGTATGAAATTTGGGCAGGAGGAAAACCCACTGCCATGAGGCAGTGGGTGTAGTGTATTCTTTTGGTTGAAGGTGGGTGGTAGTTGTATGAGTGTATGATGTATAGTGCATATATGTGTTTGTTGATGGGGTGAAATGGTGGGTTTACATTACAGTTGTGGTATCCATTTCGTAAAGGAGCCGTGAGTGTTGGTGTGGTATATATGTGCATATGAAGATGTGTTCCCAACCTATTCTGGTCATACCCAAGGGACCACTAGGGGTCCCATTTCACGCTAACACGTCGACACTGTCAACAGTCATTTTTCTAACGCATCGAACCGGTCAAAGTACGCGCGCCCAAGTCACATGTGTTTCTCGCTTCACGCGCTTCGTGTGCGACTTAGGCGCCGATTATTTCACGTTAACGTTACTCACGCTATCACGTTCGTCACACCGAGACCGCCCGAACACCTTTTCATAAAAAAACTTCAACCGACGGCGCAACCGGAGCAATGGGGTCAAGGGGCAAAGGCCTTGGCCAAACCCATGGGGGGTTGGCTTTGGGCTTCCCCCCCCCCCCCCCCCCGGTTCTTCACTTTTCGTGCAAAGTCCTTTTCGCACTTTTTTCACTTCGTACACTTCGTATGTGACTTTGGCACCTTGTTCGTCATGAGGGTACGATTCACGTCGACACGCTTGTCATAATACAACTTTCGGATTTATCATTGCCCATCAAAACACCAACCATCGGTGCGCCCGAAATTAACCAAAAGGGAGAGTGGCCTTGGCCTCCCTTCATGGGAGTTGGCCATTGGCCTTTGCAACCCCCTAGGGTCGGCCTCGGCCTCCCCAAAGGGTCGCCTCGGCCTCCCCAGGGGTGGTGGCCTTGGCATTCCCCCAATTCTCGGCCTATGGCCTCCTCTCCCGCACGCACTTGTTTTCTCGAATCTTTGCACCTCCGCGATGTTTACTGACATTTGTGCATCAACCTCGCAATGTACGTCGTGCATCAACCTCGCGACGTCCGTCGTCCATCAACCTCGAGACCTCCGTCATGCATCAACCTCACGACCTCCGTCGTGCATCAACCTCGCGACCTCCGTCGTCCATCAACCTCGCACGTCCGTCGTGCATCAACCTCGCATGTCTGTCGTGCATCAACCTTGCAACGTCCATCGTGCATCAACCTCGTGACGTCCGTCGTCCGTGACCGCATACCGCTCCCGCAATGCCCATCGCCCAAAGTTGCGCACTACCACCAAATAACCCATCGCCGACGACCACATACCATCACTCCCGACTTTGTCATTACTACATTTGCATTCATTATCTTGTTATGACAGGTACACTCAGCTCACATCCCGTCTTCAGGACACTCGACGCGCGCCCGTGTGCCATCGTCATGATACGTGCCCCGGCACCAAGTATTGATCCCTTGACGTTCGTCGCCGTGCCCGTGCGCCATTGTCATGATACATGCCCCCGACACCAAGTATTGTTCTGCGACGTTCGTCACTGCGCCCTTGCGCCATTCTCATGATGCGTGCCCCGGCACCAAGTATTGCTTCGCGATGTTCGTTGCAGCGTCCATGCGCCATTCTCACGACGTTCGTCGCCGTGCCCGTATGCCACTTCTATAACATGTGTCCCGGCACCAGGTATATCTCCGCGACATTCGTCGCCGCGCCCGTACGCCACTTCCATAACATGTGCCCTAGCACCAGGTATATCTCCGCGACGTTCGTCGCTGCGCTCGTACACCACTTCCATAACATGTGCCCTAGCATCAAGTATATCCCACGACGTTCGTTGCCTGCGCCCTTGCGCCATTCTCATGATGCGTGCCCCTGGCACCAAGTATTGCTTCACGACGTTCGTCGCCGCGCCCATGCGCCACTTCCATGACATGTGCCCATGGCACCAGGTATTGTCTCTACGAAGTTGGTCGCCGTGCCTGTGCCACTCTCATGATACATACCCCGACAATAGGTATTGTCTCGCGATGGTAGTCATCCCGCCCATGCTCCACAATCATGCTGCATGCTTCTGGGGGGCTCCGGCCCTCGCAGCGGGATGGACTCACAACCTTATAGTCATCGCCGCCACGGGATGGGCTCACAACCTTAAAGCCATCGCCGTCACAATCACGGGGGGCTCCGGCACGAGGACCCCTAGCAGCGGGATGGACTCACAACCTTATAGTCATCGTCACCACAAGATGGGCTCACAACTTTAAAGCCATCGCCGTCATAATCACCGGGGGGCATCGGCACGAGGACCCCTCCCAGCGGGATAGGCTCGTTACCATAAAGCTATCACCGTCTTTATTCCGGGGGCTCAGTTCGTAGTGCTTCGACACGAGGACCTTTCGCAGCAGCGGGATAGGCGACTCCCTCGGGACACTATCTCCGTCAGTTGTCTTCGTGACTGGCCTACGTGCTCCTGCACTGGGGGCTCGCGTCGGCACCCCTAGGGGCAATGACCTCCGGGTCACTCCGAGACGGGAGCAGGTCTTCAGAGGGCATCACGCCTAGTCCACTTGGCAGCTGGGCGTCGGGTCTTCCCCACCACTGCCAGGCCTGTGGGACTCTGCAAGGGCAAGATTGGTGGCTAGATCAAGGGGTTCTCTGGCCACACTGACGCTATGGGAGCCAGTCTTTCAGATAGACAGAGCGACGATGTGTGGGACAGGCCGGGTGAATATGCGATTCGATAGTCCGTGGAGCACCGGTAGCTGTGGACCCCCCCTCGGTGACGTGTCACTCCTTGGGAGCGCCACGTGTTGCATGGTGACATCATCAGCTCAACCTCTATAAATAGAGGTCTTGAGAATTCATTTACAGGACTCCAAATTTTCATATTCTCGAAACTCTGACATTTTCACTTTCTCACTCTAGAATCATAGAGAGAGAAACATACAGGACCCTGACTCTGGACCTAAGTATCGGACTGTGACTGTCGTCGTGTATTCACCCTGTGTCATTGCCCTCCTAGCACTGCCACCCTCAGGCTCTGTTTGGAAAGCCCTTGGTCTCTGCCCTTGCTGTGTCCCACATCATCACACTTGGCATCTGACTCGGACTACATTCCTTGGGGCACCTCCACGTCGACGGCGAACCCACTTTCCCTGGCATTAAGATGTAACTTGTGAAATGCTTGTGAAGGAAATGTTTGGAGGGTGAAGTGTATACATATAGTGTGTGTGTGTGTGTGTGTGTGTGTGTGTGTGTGTTTTGATGGAATAGTATGTGTGTAATTAGGGAATGTGGGGGGAAAAGGACAAGGGAGTGAGTGAGTGAGTGAGTGATGTACTGGTGTACCTTAGTGCAGAACAGGAGAAAGAAAAAAAATGGGAGAAGACCCATTGCCGTGAAGTAGTGGGTGGGGGAAGTGTAGTGTGTAGTATGGATGTGCTGTGTGTGATTTTATGTGTGTAAGTAAGTGGTTTGAGTGTGTATGAAGGTATAGATTTAGTGTGTTAATGGAGTGAATTGTAATGTGCTAGGGGTGAAAGGGAAGCTGCGTGAACAATAGCTGTGTGTTCTGGTTTGGACAGGAGAAGAAGATAATGAACATTAACTGTGTTCTGCGTGAACAGTAAGTACACTATGCTTGCACAGTTTTACCACATGGCTATTGAGTATCGTAAACTTGTCCAAAAATATTGAAACTTTACAGGAAAGATCATTAGGAAATTTTAGAATTACTGTTAAATTTTCATATTTGTCTGATATTGTTTTGTATTTTTAATAATTTTTGTAATTTTAGTTTGTCAAAATTTTGTTTGGAACCTTTAAAATTTATATTAAATTCTGAAAAAATTTGGTAATGTTTTTGTATCACAAAGGCAACTCAATTTCAGTTTTGTAAATTTTAGAGTTGATTTTCTATTATTATCCATATGGCATTTGAGTTAGCTAAACGGATGATTTTAAACTGATTTTGACACTTTTTATTTCTTGATTTTAATTTTTGTATTATCTTTGTATATTGTAAAGCTACTAAAAAAATTATGGGACTTTATTTTCAGCTAGAAGTAATTATGGCTATTTATGGATTTTATTGTATTTAAAGAAATTATTTTTAATTCGAAAATATTCAAAAATTCAGAAAATTTACATTTTACTTTCTATAATGTTGTAAGCTACGAAAGTGTTTTACTGTAATTTATTATGAATTTGGGGGTATTGTTTAAGTATTAAAGAAGGTGCGAGATTTTCGATTAGGTTGGTTGTGTGAAGGACCAGCTTTGGGTTGCGTCATTCCGGGGTTAGAAGTGAGTGCCGTTTGGGTAGTTGATAATATGATTTATAGTATAGTAGTGTATATTATTTTTCTAATAATTGAATTTGCCAATCTAGCTTAATTCAATGACTTTTGGATCGAGGTCAATTAGCATCTCTTAGCTTGGATTGATGTAAGGAATTCTATCTGAACGTTACTTCATCGTCTGATTTCAAGTGTTTTATTATGACAACTTTATGAACTACATTGATTTGATTTTATGTCTGATAGAAAAGATGTTTTGAAACTGTCCGTGAAACCCTAAGTTGAGCCTTATAGCGATCGTTTGAAACTCTTTATTCTCATCTTGTTTCATTTAATTCAATCATTATAAAAATATTTGAATTGTGTTTAAATTCCTTGAATATTGACACGAGTTAGTAAATCTGGAAGTTATAAGGATGGTCTGTATTGTTGGAGTTATAAGAATGGTTTGTTGGATGGGTTAAACTAGTACCTAGATGGACTAGTCATTGTACATATGCATATGTAAATCGTATCGAGCACTGCCTGTGTGGCTTTGCTACATCATACTACTCATGTTCAATATTTCTTATTTTTGTGTTTTATTGTACCTAAAGTGTTTTGAAATGATTATATCTGAACAGTTTTGAATGACTACTTATTTAAGGGATTGAGTTGATACTCATCCCTATGTTTATATTGAAACGCTATGGTTTTCTTTGAAAACCCACTTAAAATTATCATTTGATTGTATATAGAAAAATTGTTTGAATCGCTTTGTTTCTCCGTTTCAAAATTGTTTATTGGTTTAGATGTAAAATCGTCTGTATCGTTTTCTTATTTTTAAATCATTGATCGACCTTACCGGGCTCTCGAAAGCTCACTCCCCTTTGACTTTCTTTCCGCCGGTGGCAGCCAACATTAAGTTGTCCGAATAAGGATTAGAGCCGAGCAAGCGAAAGAAAAGAAATTAAACTTTGGTATTATCGTTAGAACCCCTGTGCGGGTAATGATTATTATTTAAGAATTTTAAGACTTAGTTTGATGTATCATTTATGACGGTCTACTGAGAATATGGCTTGATTAAATGTTTAGCTGCTCTGATGATGAGACCATTTAATTATGAGGTTCTCATTGTCTTAGTGTCATTGATTGATTGAGTGTTAACGTTCCATAAATTCTGGGATGTTACAGCTACCCACCACCATTGCCTCGTTGAATCCTCAACCACCCAAATGACCAACCACCGTTGCTAATTTTGTAAAATCCATCACCACCGACATTCCACAGTAGTAATTCGTACCGACAACCGCCACCCGTACCCATAGGCCATAACCCCATCGTCTTCCACCAGACCCACAATCAAAATCCAACCGTCGTCAGCTATAAAAACCATCACGACTTAACCACCGTCGGCCAATCGTCGGTCCTATTAAGACCAACCACCATCGATCGTCAAAACCACCACATCAACCACCATACCAATTCCATTGTTGTAACAACCTCCATAATGACCACCGTACTATGACTGTAGCGATACTTTTGCTAAAGTTCACAGTGACTTGAGCAAGGTGGCGGCTTCTATAACGTGTTGTGGTGGTTGACCGCTTCTACAAAGCTGTACAGAAAAGTGAGACCCACCAAAGAGAGTTGAGAATGAAAGCTAACAACACATGACAAAGGCCATTATTGCTAAAGGTGCTAACCGCCGCGGGGCAAAAAACTAAAAAAAAAGGGCATCTCAGCCATCTATTACACGACGTGGACAGCTGAGATGAGTTGGATAAATAAGGAGATATCTAGCGCTACGTGTGAATTAACCCCCTGTGTGTGTGTGTGTGTGAGTAGGACTGTAAATGAGTTCTAAAATTATGTTCTTGTCCAGTTCACCTATTATATGAACGAACATGAATGAGTTCCAGAGAGAAGGAACAACTTGGACTCTCAATAACACACCCGCAGCGCCCCCTCTCCCCCCATCACAAAGGCACACTGCCACCCACAGCGCCCTGCCTCTTGTCACATAGCCAACTCATCTCTCATCAGTCATCATACCCGATCATTATGCCTTTTTCACACAGGGCACAATCGACAATTGCTCCTCTCTCATCACAAAAGAGTCACAGAGCCAGCAATTGCTCTCTTTCCTCAATCAACACACAACTGCCTCTCTCACTAAACAAGTGATCGTATCAGCCTCTCTAATGGCAATCCTCTCATTCTCATACAATGAGAAGCTAATCAGAGCTTATTGCTCTAAATTGATCAAGATTAGTCTTTCTTCTTTGGTGTCTTTTCTTCTTAGTTCTTACATTAAAAACTAATCAGTATCTTCTTATATAAAAACTAATCAGATTAGATTAGATCTTACATAAAAAACTTGTAATACACCTTCTTCTTTACTCTTTCACACCAACTTCTTCCCGCTTTGGGATGATAATGAGATTGGATTCAAAGTGAACACATGCGAGAGTGAGCTTGATGATCGTTAATTTTTGGCAGTCAAGTCTTGAAGTGGTTATGGTACTAAGAACTTGAAAGGATACATCTCTTACGCTTTTGAGTTTGGCACATGGAATCCTTTTTTGTAACAAAGGATATTCCCCTTCCTACTTTATGAGGAACTTTCTTCACCAAGTAAATCGTATACTAAGAAATTAAAACAAATTTCAATTGAATCTTGCTTACCTATACACGTTCCAATTTATCTTGGTAAACCGTTTGTCTAATAATAAAATATATTACTAAATGGATGTTTTGTCCCAAAGTCAGCCGTCAGTATTTAATTTGAGTTGCGCAATTGTGGGTTCGATGCAAATAGCTTAGGGGCATGGGCAATATCCATGAGCTGGGATTTTTAGGTTTGAAGATTTCCAGTTTGGGTCATTCAAACTGGTTTTGGAAAGACTGGATATGCATTTGGGCTCATTTCTATGTCTCTGTTATGTTTTTTTTTTTCTCTTTGATGATAACCATTGAGCTTATGGCCTGATTTATATTTTCATTTCTAGGCATGCAGACCTGTTTCAACTAAGGCCCTCATTGTACTTGTTTGTTTCTGCTGATATTTATGTTATACTCTGATAATATACTCATTTAAATACGTTAATGACCTTTTTTTCTTTGTCCTAGCTCTATTTGAGTTGTAGAGTAATTTGTGTAGAATTTTTGCCACAGATATGTCTAGTGAAGAGACCGAATTATCGTCAACTTTTATATCTGAAAACTTATTGCGACCAGGGCTTTCAAAGTCAAAGGCCAAGGTTATAATCATGGGTGAACCTGTTGGCGAGGCTATCATTGATGAAGCAGAAGTTAACAGCATGTTCAAAAGGAGAAGTTAACACCATGTTCATATCGCTCCATGTTCAAGCAGAAGTTAACACCATGTTCTTCAGTGTGGATCTTGTTTGATGATGTGACTTTAGCAAATGGTACGAAAAAAGTCAAGTCTAAGCTTTACAATGCTATCCTCAACAAGACGAAAATGTGATACCTTGACTCAGCTTCTAACACCTATTGTCCTAAACATGGAGCGGCTGCTACAAATCAGTCTATGATAAATGTCAAGCTTGGAAAGATGGAGTATGGAGCAAGCAAAAACGACTTAAAGTACAATCATGCAAAGGTTAGGGAGGCTGCTGCCCAAATGATGTTTGTTCATGAGTACCCATGCAGCGTTGTGGAGCATGAATTCTTTAGCTGGTTCATGAGGACAACCACCCCTACTATGAAAACATTTTGTGAGCAACGACAAAGAGTGATGTAATGGCAACTTATGAGAAAGAGAAAAAGATCTTGAAGGAAACTCTCATAAGTGTTAGTAAAGTTAGTCTTACTTCAGATTTTTAAAAGTCTGGCCAAAAGATTGGGCACGTGGTTCTTACAGTACATTTTATTGATTTTGATTGGAAATACAAAAGCCATTACTGAACTTTTTTGATGTGCAAGCCATTACTAAGTCTTTGATTAGGGAATCAACAACAAGGTGTCAATTGTGACTTTTTGACAATGCGACCAACAATGATGTAGTGATTAAGTACTTGAAAGGAGATTTCTCATTGAAAAGAATTTTTTTCATTACTGGGAAGATATTTCGCATGCACTGTTGTGTGCATATCATAAACCTTATGGTGCAAGACGGGATTAGTGAGGTCAAGCATGTGATTGACAACGTCCATGAGAACGTGAAGCACATTAATGCTGAGGAATCTCTAATTATCCTGTTTAGTTGTAACATCCCGGAATTTTCCAGAATGTTAGCACTTAATCGATCAATACTTACTTATTCAATCCATTCAACACCGCTAAGGATAACCCAATAACCTCCAGGTCAGAGCTCTACAATTACTCAAATTCTATTATCCGATCATTCCATTAGATCCTCAACTGTCCAATTTATTCATTACCACTAAAGGTACCCAATAACATCCATGTCAGAGCACTACAATCCATCAACTATCTTAACAAATTGTCCCAAAACAATAGTAAAGTACTTAAATTATTACATTACATATCTGTTCTCTAACAAGGCTCAAATAAATAATAATGTAAGAACATAAACTATTTTGAAATCCAAACTCGTCCGTCCCAAAATCTTACTGACAGTTATTCATGCAGAAGGGAATAGAAAAAGGGAGTGAGCTTTCGAGAGCTCAGTAAGGTCGCTCAACATTCAGTAGGGATTACAAATGAATTGGTCAGAAAATTATATCAATGACAATATAGAGACAATGTTCTCAAATTTCTCAATTTAAGATTCAATGAGTACACTTTCGATTTCACTGAAACAATGCAGGTGATATTGGACATGAGTATATTGCAAAGCCACACAGGCAGTGTAGGGTAACACTTAGCAAAGCCACACAGGCAGTGCTCAATAACAATATGGTTACATATGCATATGAACACTGGCTAGACCCTCAAGGTACTAGCATTTCCCGACGAGGCCAAACACCATGAGGAAGCACCAAAATCCTGATCTGCTACAATTTAGACCCCACAGACTAGCATGAAAGTGGAAGGTAACAGGCCAAGCAAACCAACCAATTCACTAACCGTAATTGCTACACATAAAACACCCTCCTTTAACAAATATGCACACACTGTTGTAACACATACTAACACAAGCAAAACACACACTATCTCTCACGGCTCAAATTTCAGCCCTTCACTACACACCTACAACTCAAACACTCACACAACCAGCAAAATTACACGCAATTCTAACCCCCCGGCAGCCCCTCTTGTCCGAATCTTGGAGGTGCCACAGAGGTCGATTGACGGTAGCCATGGGTACTCACGGCAATTCCCATTCTCACAGCCATTTACCGAGCCCCTCACTCCCATAATTTATGAAATAAACAAGAGGAAAAAGACGGAGAAACTTACTGGAAAGCTTCGCCGGAAATCTTGTCACCGTTCCTTCTCTCTCTCACTCTTTCTCTCTCTCTAGAGCTTTTGGTTGAAGGCTGAAATGCCTTGGACGGCTGTGCCGTTTCAACACAAATACACACACACACACACACACACACACACGTGTGGAGTGAAACCCTAGTTAGATTAAAAAGAAAACCTACTCCTTATTTGTCGCTAATTCTTCTAACACAAACTTACTATTGCCAAGACGATCCCAAAACATAATATTTACACTACGTGATGTGCAAGAAAAATTATAAACGGGTTGTCACGCCATCCCGTTCGACAATTCGTCCCAAATAAGTACACCGCTACTAAAAATTTTAATTGTCACTATAAATTTTTATATAGATTCTATGATAACGAGTTCGCCGCTAAGATATACGTCGACGTTATACATATATATCGTCGCTAAAATTTTACCGATAAAATTACACTCATCAAAATCGACGTTAAATCTTCCGTATAAAAGTCGCTAAAATTTCTAATTAAATCCTAAAAATATCGGGGTGTTACATTAGTGACCGTGCAAAGTCACTAGAACTGCCTCCAAAGAAACTCATTTTAGAGGTGGCCACACATTGGAACTCAACACACGCTATGTTGGCTACAACAGTATTGTTTAGGCAAGTTTTTTTTATAGTTTTTTGCTCGTGATGCAAATTATTTTGGCACCTGAAGTAGAAGATTGGAGAAAGTTGAGGATGTGTCACAAGTTCCTAGAGATTTTTTGGAAAGTCGGGACCCAAGTACTCTATTACGAAATATGTTCCTTCCAGATCAAGGAATTCTTGAATGAGAAGGGCAGAGATAAAAATAGCTACATTCGTGCTATTGTACGGTAGCACGAATGTAGCTATTTTTGTGATCTTTATGCGAGGAGCAAAGAAATGTGATGCCAGTCAAGTCTAACTTGGAAACATACCTTCAAGAAGGATTGTATATCTCTAAGGTGAATTCGGAGTCTCACTTTGATGTTATTGGGTGGTAGAAAGCGAACAATCTTAAGTATAACATACAATCACAGATGGTAGTTGATATATTTTCAATTCCAATCACCACAGTTGCTTCGGAGGCTGCCTTTAGCACCGGTGGTAGGGTTAGAGACCCTTATCGTGCATCTTTATCGACGAAGGTTGTGGAAACTTTGATATGTGGAGGAGACTATCTACGTCCGTACAGGGAGTAATGGAAGTTTATACTGTATGTTATTCACTTACTCATTTACATTTTTTTCTATAGTTAACAAAGTGATTTCATTATGTCCTACTATTTACAAAGTTTCTTGCTAACTTCCACAGTTTTTCTTTTGTAGCGCACAACCAAAGGAAGTGAAGAGATTGAATTGCCTTGGTAGTAGTTCAACTTAACGTTGTAATTAAGGTATTGACTACATTCTAGTAACTCACGTTTGTATCTTGTTTATCTTTATGAAGTCAAATATTGCATATAATCATTTTTTGTTTAAATTCTTAAATCTTTTATCTGTCAGGAAAAAATCAAGAAGGAAGCTATAACTTTTGTTGTGACTGCATGGGAGACACCTCTGTCTAGATGGTTTTTGGAAGTATAAGCATTTTGTATAACCTCTAATCTGCTACCTACTTTTGTATCTTATTATATATATATATATATATATATATATATATATATATATATATATATATATATATATATATATATATTACCAGTTACCCGCATGTTCTTAAACCAATCAATCCCGTGCCAATCGCTCAGGCCATCACCAATCTACTTTAAATCAACTTTAAAAGTCTAATGTGTTTAAACACGTTTCTACACATTTTCATGACCAAAATACCCTTTGATCTGCTGCATAATACCAGTTACCCGCATGTTCTCAAACCAATCAACACCGTGCCAATCGCTCAGACCATCACCAAGCGGTGCCATACAACTAAAAAAAGAAAAAAAAAACCGTTGCTTCTCTTACGCCAACCTCCCTCCTCATACACACACATGTGTTGCCTCAACAATGGCATGTGAAGAACCATCCGCACATGAGATCTACCAGACTATTAAAGCGACAAATCTCACATCTAATGATTCCTGCTTTATGGGATTCGTACTCGAACTTCCTCCTACAATACTTCACATGCAGGTTAGTTTTTGAATTGACAGAATCGCAGACAATCTACTCTCCCTTTTGATTCTTCTGCGCATACATTCTGTTCTTCCATGTCATGTTTATCAATGACGCATTCGATCAATCTATCACAAATCCTATTGCTTCATTTGCGACTACCACCAGCCCCTCAAGCACAACATGTTGACGTACTTTAAATCCACTATTTTTAATTGTATGCATTGACATATTAGTTTTTATTCCCATATGCAGTTCTCTCCTTTTGTGTCTCCTTCACGCATTTCCTCCCTTAATCTTAATCAAAGAGCTTCATGCTATAGTTCCCAAGAGCTTCACAGTATATTTCCCTTAACCATTGCACGAAAGGTGTTTGAAGATATATAGCACAAATCACTACTTTGCGCCTTCTAAGCACCTCACACGTGTCTTGATTGGATTCCAAGTTACCAAACTGTCTTACCCAGTGCTCAGGACATTTTCTAATTAGTTTTTGTTCTTAGCATTGATGTAGTAAAAAGAAAATCTAAGACCATGTGGAAAATTACAACGGCTTAGGAAAAATGTTGTTTCCCATTATTCCTTGGGTGGACAAGAAACAGGGATTTGCTGCTATCTTTTTTTTTGGTTCAAGGATTTGCTTAGGAAAACGAGGATTTAAGTACCTTCTTTAAACTGTCTTACCCAATGCTTGGGGAATTTGCTAATTAGTCTTGGTTTTGAAGATTCACGTATGAAGATGTCTTTAGGTGTTTGGCAAAATGCCATTTTCATGTGAATTTCTTAGGCCAAGGACATGCCAATAAACGGGTGATGTTTAGTACGGAATGGAGAAGATACTACTGGCTTGCCAAGAACTGTGTTAAGAGGGCATCCAAATCGCATTAATATGGTTGAAGGCATAAGACTCTTAGATGCAAGTGATATACGAAGGTGGAGATGAACACTACAAGAGTGAAGATTGTGTTAGCTATGAGTACTCACTGTTGGGTTCGGTGACCATTCCATTCTTAGGCATCTAAGGTTATATATGGTTGGATTTGCAACTAGATGTGATTTTTGCATCAAATCTGGAAGCAAGTGACTTGCACCATGAATTTCAGCAGTAAGCATTTTGTACCTTTTCTCCATTAGTCAGCAAATTCTCCAGTTCCATCCACTTTATTTAAATCTAAACTTCATCATATTCATTAACTTGGTGATGATACCAAAAATGGTTCGATGATACGTGGAGGTGCCACAAAGGATGCGGTCTGAGTCAGCTTCCAGGTAGGCAACGCGGGAGACAGCAAGGACGGCGTAAGGGCCGAGGGCAAGGCTCCCCAGACAGGTCGTGAGGGCTGGCAGCGCTGCGCAGGCAGGGTGACGATGAACAGGACCGACAGTCTACAGTCCGTGTCAAGGGTGCAGCGTCGAGGGTCCGTAGACGGGAGCCAAGTGTGTTTCTCTCACTAGAATTCCAGAGAGAATGTCTTTTAGAGAGAGAAAGTGAAAAGCTCAAAAATGAGAGAAGATCCTTGAAAAAGCTCCAAAGTCCACTATTTATAGGCAAAAATGTGCATGTGTCATAAGTTGACATGTGTCGCCCCCTGGGAACGACACGTCACCAGGGGGCCAACGCACTGACCCTTCGTTGGACTGCCGGTCCCTAAGTTCGTGCTGCCCTGCCCTTGCGACATCTCTCTGCCTGTCTGAGGAGACTGATCATGCCGCGGTAGCATGGTCAGAGTAGCCCGTTGCCCCAGCCTCCAGTCCAAGCCCTTACTGAATCCCACGGTCCTGGCAGCGGTGGGGAAGACCCGACGCCCAGCTGCCAGGTGGACTAGGCAAGATGCCCTTCCGAAGACCTGCTCCCGTCTCCGAGTGACCCGGGGGTCATAGTCCTTAGGGGTGCCGACGCGAGCCCCCAGTGCCAGAGCACGTAGGCTAGTCACGCAGGCACCCTGGCGGAGATAGTGTCCTGGAGGAGTAGCCTATCCCGTGAGCATATAACATGATTGCAGCGCATGGGGCGCGGTTGAGTGCGGGCGACGAGGGTCGCAGAGTGATCTCCGAGCGACAAGGGTCGTTGCGTGGATGGCGCGCGACCGTGAGCGACGGTTGTCATGGCGACAGAGCGGCCACAAGTGACGGTCATCGAGACTACGAGCGACGGTCATCGCGACGAAGGAGCACGGCCGAGAGCGACGGTCGTCGCGACTATGGCGGAGCGCGGCCGCGAGCGACGGTCGTCGTGACAACGGAGCACGGTCAAAGGTGACGGCGTCGGTGTTCAAGGCAGGTGGCCGACCCCCAAGGGTCGCCGACCCCTTGGGGTGGCCGACCCCTTGGGATGGCCGACCCCCAAGGGTGGCCGACCCCCAAGGGTGGCCGACCCCCAAGGGTGGCCGACCCTTGGGGTGGCCGAACCCAGAGGGAGGCCGACCCCTTGGGGTGGCCGACCCCCGAGGGTGGCCGACCCCTTGGGGTGGCCGACCCTCAAGGGTGGATGGCACGCCGAAGTCGCTTCACGAATGGTTCACGTGACTTGAGCATGCGTTGCTTTGACCGGCCCTCGAGCGTTGAAAAGTTGACCGCTGACTGGGTGATGTGTCGTGCAAAGTGGGTCCCTTGGCGGGTCTTGGGGTGCGACCAGAATAGGGTATGAACATAAGCCCCCTGCGTGCGGCGGGCGCGGAGGGGCAACCCGAGCGGGCGTCGCATGCATAAACGATGTGGCTACAGCCCCTCTTGCTGCGGGGGCCAGGGTTCCTGGTAATGGAGCCGGCGATGACGCTAAGCCCGTGTAGCAGTTTGATTGAGTCGGCGATGGCTTCAAGGTTGTGAGCCCATCCCGTAGTTTGATTGTGCCGGCGATGGCTTCAAGGTTGTGAGCCCATCCCGTAGTTGATTGTGCCGGCGATGGCTTCCAGGTTGTGAGCCCATCCCGTAGTTGATTGTGCCGGCGATGGCTTCAAGGTTGTGAGCCCATCCCGCAGTTGATTGTGCCGGCGATGGCTTCCAGGTTGTGAGCCCATCCCGCAGTTGATTGTGCCGGCGATGGCTTCCAGGTTGTGAGCCCATCCCGCAGTTGATTGTGCCGGCGATGGCTTCAAGGTTGTGAGCCCATCCCGCAGTTGATTGAGCCGGCGATGGCGCTAGCCCGTGATGGCGCTCAGCCCATGCCGCAGTTTGATTGAGCCGGCGACGGCATACAGCCCGTCCCGCAGGGAGGGGTCCTCGTGCAGGAGCACTACGAGCGGAGCCCCCAGAATGCCGCACACTCTAGAGAGTGGGTCGAAGATCTTCCATGCCCATGGCGGGGGCGCATGGTGTGGTGAACGGGTGTTATGCCCGGAGGCTTGTAACATGGTCGTGGTGCATGGACATGGCGACGATTGTCGCGGGGACAATACTTTGTGCCGGAGCACATGTCATGAAAGTGGTGCGGCGACGAACGTCGCGAAGCAATACTTTGTGCCGGGGCACATGTGATAAGAATGGCGCATGGGTGCGGCGACAAAGGTCGCGGAGCATATACATGGTGCCGGGGGCACGCATGATGAGAATGGCGCACGAGCGCGGCGACGAACGTCGCGGAGCTATACTTGGTGCCGGGGGCACGTATCATGAAGATGGCGCACGGGCGCGGCGACGAACGTCGCGGAGCTAAAGTTGGTGCCGGGGGCACGCATGATGAGAATGCCGCACGGGCGTGGCGACGAACGTCGCGGAGCTAAAGTTAGTGCCGGGGGCACGTATCATGAAGATGGCGCACGGGCGCGGCGACGAACGTCGCGGAGCTAAAGTTGGTGCCGGGGGTACGCATGATGAGAATGGCGCACGGGCGTGGCGACGAACGTCGCGGAGCTAAACTTGGTGCCGGGGGCACGTATCATGAAGATGGCGCATGGGCGCGGCGACGAACGTCGCGGAGCTAAAGTTAGTGCCGGGGGCACGTATCATGAAGATGGCACACGGGCGCGGCGACGAACGTCGCGGAGCTAAAGTTGGTGCCGTGGGCACGCATGATGAGAATGGCGGATGGGCGCGGCGACGAACGTCGCGGAGCAATACCTGGTGCCTGGGGCACGCATCATAAGCATGGCGCCAGGGCGCGGCGACGACTGTCGCAGAGCAATACCTGGTGCCTGGGGCACGCATCATAAGCATGGCGCCAGGGCGCGGCGACGACTGTCGCAGAGCAATACTTGGTGCCTGGCGCACGCATCATAAGCATGGCGCCAGGGCGCGGCGACGACTGTCGCGAAGCAATACTTAGTGATGTCGTCATGGCAATGCATCAAGTGACCATTGGCACTGAGCGCGCGTTGTAGAGAGCGCGATGAGTTGGCACAGGCGACGTGGTTCGAGGAGACGGCACGCGGGCGACGAGAGTCGCGGAGTTGGACGGCCTGCGACGAGAGTCGCAGAGCTGTCGCGCGGACGCGGGCGACAAGAGTCGCGAAGGAGCGCGGGTGACGGGAGCACGGAGCTGTAGCACGGACGCGAGCAACAAATGTGTGAGGGCGATGAGAGTTGTAGAGCCGGCGCGCGGACGCAAGTGACACGGGCGACAAGAGTTGCGAAAGGTGCGCACGGCGCTGGTGGCGGGGGTCCGCATGGAAGGTATGCACGGCGCTGGCGACGTGGGTCGCGGAGACGGTGCCCGGGTGACTAGCGATGAGGGTCGCGGAGATAGCGCCCGGGGGATGGGCAGCGGGCCGAAGGTGTGGCGCTGTGGCTGTGGAGGCTGAATGCGGTGTTGCCTTTTGAAAATGGTGGGTGCTTTTGTTAGCGTTGTGAAAATGGTGAAAATGTATTTTTCAAACCAAAAAAAGCAGTGAAACTAAAACAAGAAAGGGGAGGGGGTCGCACAAAGTGGGTCTGCTAGTGGGCCCTTGATTGCAACCAGAATAAGTTGGGAACATAGCCCCCTGCGTGCGGCGTGCGCGGAGGGGCAACCCGAGCGGGCGCCGCACGCATAAACACATAGTAAGATGTTGATGTCGTTTGGCCGAAAAGTTATTGATATCGTCTTTGAGTGACGAAGGAGGGCGACGAGGGTTACGGAGACGATGTCGGGGCGACGAGGGTCGCGGAGACGATGTCCGGACGATGAGCTTCGCAGAGATGATGTCTGGGGGACGAGTGTCGCAAAGAGGAAGTCCGGGCGACGGGCGTCGCGAAGGTGATGTCTGGGCGACGAGGGTCGCGGAGGTGATGTCCGGACGACAGGCGTCGCAGAGGGGAAGCTCGGGCGATGGGCGTGACGAAGGTGATGTCTGGGCGACGGGCGTCGCGGAGAGGAAGTCCGAGCAACGGGCGTTGCGAAGAGGAAGTCCGGACGACGGGCGTCGCGGAGGTGAAGTCCGGGCAACGGGCGCATGTGCGCCGGCAATGCACGGCGGTCACGGTTGTAAAATATATATATATATTTTGGCGTTGGTGATTTGCGGGAAAAAGGAAAAAAGAAAGAAGATGGAGAGGATGGCGCGGCGGCGGCAGGCTGCCATGGCCGGCCGTGGGTCGGGGGAGAGGAGAGAGAGGGTGAGGCCGAGGGGGGGTCGGCGGGGTAGTTGGGGTAGCAGGGGGGTAGGCAGGGGGGTCAGCCATGGTGGGTCGGCCAGCTGTGTGGTGATGAGTGGCTGAAGTTGGAGAGAAAAGAGCGAAGGAGCGGGACTGCCGCACCGTCGGCTGGCTAACGGGATCAGGGGAGAGGAAGAGAGATGAGGGGCCGAGGGGCCGAGGGGGGGGTCGGCGGGGTCGGGGTAGTGGGGTCGGCCCGGTGGGTTGTTGGGAGAAGGGCCGAAGCAAAGAAGGGAAAGAGGGGTCGGCTGCGGCCATGGCGCCGTGGGGCACGAGAGGTCGGGGGAAGAGCAGAGGGAGAGAGCCGAAGGGGAGAGGTGGTCGGCGGGAGTAGTGGCGACGCCGGGAAGGGTCTGCCATCGGAAGGCGAAGGCCGAGATGGGGAGGCCGAAGGGTCAGCGGCGGCGCGGCGCATGGAGGAAGATGGAGAAAGATTAGGGTTCTGGCATCCGGGTCGGTTCGGGTGGGCGGGTTGACCGTTTGGAACTGAGTGAAAAAAGGGGAAACGGGGCAGGGCAGGCGCGGGTCAGGGCCCTCGCGGTCGGGTTCTGCCCATCTGGGCTACTTTTTGATTTTGATTTTGGAAATAAATAAAATAAAAAAAATGCAATGCGATATATATATATATATTTTTGTGGAGCCTATAAAAGGAGCATGAGAGGGGATGTAAAATTGGAGGAAGAAATAATTTTGAGGTAAAAAGGAGAGAAAGAGGGAGGTTGGGGATTGATGAAAATTTTCGTGGAAAATTTTCTAAGTGTTGGAGAGAGCACCGGAGGGTGAAAAATTTTTGTGAAAATTTTTCTAAGTGTAGAATGAGGGTGATGACCCAACCGCGAAAAATGAAGAAATTTTTTTTTCTAAGTGTCGAAAAGAGGGGAGGGTGCGAAGCGAAGTCGCGGGGGTGATGACCCGACCGCGAAAAATGAAGAAATTTTTCTAAGTGTTGAAGACGGAGTGTGGAGTTCGGCGGTAGGTCGGCATCGACGACCGACTGAGTGACCGAGGCACGGGAGGGTTGGCAAGATGTGTTGCATGCATGCCCGCGAGGTCGCACTGCCCGAGGGGGATGTCGGCTGACGGAGTTGAGACTTAGTAGCGTGGCTCGAGCCACCCCGCGCACCACGTATCAAGTCGCTGCAATGAGAGGCATGCAGAAGGGGTAGGGAGCTTGGCTTGCTTGGGGTAGGCAAGGGGTGAAGCCCCCAATGAAGTGAGACATAACACCAAGGGTGGTGCCAGTAGAACAATGTTAGCTTGAATATTCTCCAAGTCTGGAAATGACGGCCTCTTGGATGGCTGGGTAGAGGATGTGACCGGTAGTTCTAGTAGCCATACGTTGCTGAGGCATGGTTGCGTGAGTGTGTCAGCCAAGGAATGAACTGCACTGTTGGTAGTCCTCATAGCCCTCCGCTGCACATGCATGGTGCCTGAGTCTGGAAGATATGCAGACTGCAACACGATGCTCACCTCCCCAGCGGAGTCGCCAAAATGATGATATCGAAAATGGTTCGAAGATACGTGGAGGTGCCACAAAGGATGCGGTCTGAGTCAGCTTCCAGATAGGCAACGCGGGAGACAGCAAGGACGGCGTAAGGGCCGAGGGCAAGGCTCCCCAGACAGGTCGTGAGGGCTGGCAGCGCTGCGCAGGCAGGGTGACGATGAACAGGACCGACAGTCTACAGTCCATGTCAAGGGTGCAGCGTCGAGGGTTCGTGGACGTGAGCCAAGTGTGTTTCTCTCACTAGAATTCCAGAGAGAATGTCGTTTTAGAGAGAGAAAGTGAAAAGCTCAAAAATGAGAGAAGATCTTTGAAAAAGCTCCAAAGTCCACTATTTATAGGCAAAAATGTGCATGTGTCATAAGTTGACATGTGTCGCCCCCTGGGAACGACACGTCACCAGGGGGCCAACGCACTGACCCTTCGTTGGACTGCCGGTCCCTAAGTTCGTGCTGCCCTGCCCTTGCGACGTCTCTCTGCCTGTCTGAGGAGACTGATCATGCCGCGGTAGCATGGTCAGAGTAGCCCGTTGCCCCAGCCTCCAGTCCAAGCCCTTACTGAATCCCACGGTCCTGGCAGCGGTGGGGAAGACCCGACGCCCAGCTGCCAGGTGGACTAGGCAAGATGCCCTTCCGAAGACCTGCTCCCGTCTCCGAGTGACCCGGGGGTCATAGTCCTTAGGGGTGCCGACGCGAGCCCCCAGTGCCAGAGCACGTAGGCTAGTCACGCAGGCACCCTGGCGGAGATAGTGTCCTGGAGGAGTAGCCTATCCCGTGAGCATATAACATGATTGCAGCGCATGGGGCGCGGTTGAGTGCGGGCGACGAGGGTCGCAGAGTGATCTCCGAGCGACAAGGGTCGTTGCGTGGATGGCGCGCGACCGTGAGCGACGGTTGTCATGGCGACAGAGCGGCCACAAGTGACGGTCATCGAGACTACGAGCGACTGTCATCGCGACGAAGGAGCACGGCCGAGAGCGACGGTCGTCGCGACTATGGCGGAGCGCGGCCGCGAGCGACGGTCGTCGTGACAACGGAGCACGGTCAAAGGTGACGGCGTCGGTATTCAAGGCAGGTGGCCGACCCCCAAGGGTCGCCGACCCCTTGGGGTGGCCGACCCCTTGGGATGGCCGACCCCTTGGGGTGGCCGACCCCCAAGGGTGGCCGACCCCCAAGGGTGGCCGACCCCCAAGGGTGGCCGACCCTTGGGGTGGCCGAACCCAGAGGGAGGCCGACCCATTGGGGTGGTCGACCCCCGAGGGTGGCCGACCCTCAAGGGTGGATGGCACGCCGAAGTCGCTTCACGAATGGTTCACGTGACTTGAGTATGCGTTGCTTTGACCGGCCCTCGAGTGTTGAAAAGTTGACCGCTGACTGGGTGATGTGTCGTGCAAAGTGGGTCCCTTGGCGGGTCTTGGGGTGCGACCAGAATAGGGTATGAACACTTGGCACGTCCATATGCTCTACCTACATACTTGTTATCATTAAAACTTTGGTGTTTCATAATCCAGAAAAGAGAGAGTTAAATTACCATACTTTTGTGGTTACTCTTATAGTTGGTGATTAATGTCATTATGTTTAGTGGTTGTGAGGCATCGTGTTCAAAAATGGTTTGCAACTTATAGTATCAGCGATTGAGTGGTAGGTATATAGAGAATGATTTTGTAAAATATCTTATTAGCCAAATGGTGAGTGGGGCTGAGATCTGGCACCATGCTCAGATACTTGTGGGAGAGAGGTGGAAGCGTCTAAGGGAACAAAACTTTTTTAAAGTATCGTGATATGGGGTAACACTATCCAATATGCTATTTATCATGCTACTCACAGTCATGCCCCGAATCTGAGAGCCTGTGAATTGGTGTGTCGCGTGACTTATAATGCTCTCTCAAAAGCAATTCCTGCTTTGGATGCTTATATGACATGCTTTTGCCAACCAACATGTTGCTCTGGCAAAACTTGTGCTATTGCAAGAACCTTTCTTTAGCCAACACATTACTTTAACAAAACTTGGGTTATTCCAAGAACCTTTCTTTTAATGGTTTAGTAAGGAAAGCTATTGAATGTAAAGATATTAAACATATTTCTCATGATTTTGTAATCGCAAGAACCTTGTCCACTTTTTTTTATTTCAACAACTCCACAACCTAATTAACGCCAAAAAAGAAACAATGAGAACAAATTTGGTATTTTTGACTCACCATATGTTTATAGATTTTTCAAATATCAACTTCTTCTATTAGTACATTTCAAAAACTTCAGTTCCATCTTTATGACAATTACCACAATTTTTTAAATTTTGTTGCACTATTTGGGAAAAGTTTAACAAGCAAAGTGAAAAGATTCAGAAAAAGGCCAATACTCAGTTATTTTATGACTACCAAACTTGAATCATGGGGTTTGGAACATAACTGCCAGAGAGAAAATACTGAAAATTGTTCTCAATGATGTTTGATATCGATTTTCTAATGTTGTAATTCGATTGACTACTTTGGAGAATCATAGCTTATATGAATGACATTGAAGTCCTGTTGTTATTATTCGCTGTTGATTTGACATATTTTCTAACACTTTTTGTGACTTGTCATGTGTTTACAGTTGCAGTAGAAAGTTGTGGGCTTGGTTGTTGGCAATTCTCTATCACATATTAAGAATTGCAGGTTTGGACACAGCTGCACAAAGGAACGCAATGGTATGTGGCATCGTATACTTTCTTCTACTGTAGCATCTTAGTTGGCAAATTTAAAAATGCTGAGAATTCTCCTTAAATGATTATATATAGTTGCAAGAGAGCTGAAAAAACCATGACCTGATGTATATTACAAGTTGGTACACATAATCTTATGATTCCTCTGTTTAGTTCTTAACCTTCTTATAATTCTCACTCTGCTTGCGTAAAGCATCTACTTTCGTAAAAGACCGACAACTGGAAGTTCATATTATTGTTGTCCTTAATGAATTATGCTCCCATAATTATACTAGTTACAAAGTTACCTCCCTGAGGCAACGCAGGGTTAGGAGATAGTAAATTTGAAAGGACGTAGAAGATAGCTTATAAGTGCGTGGAAATAGTCATCAGTGCAGATTATAGTGGACAAGACAGATGGCCCTGGCTGCTGGTTTTTGGAGACCTTGAAAAGTAACAACACAACATAAAGTTACCTTCGTCAATTAGAACATGTTTTAAGAGTTGTTTACTCCTGAATGAATAGTTATCTCGAAGAAAACTCTCACCTAACATGTCAGGGCACTTAGTTCCCTTTGTCACTGTTAGTCCCAATGGGAATTAAGTGGTCTAAAATCCTAGATTATGTTTGGATGTTGGCCTACTAATAAGATTATGCTTGGATGTTTGCTTACAGTGGCGTGGATTTGGTTATTTGGTATGAAATAGATCCAACTTAGTATATATGCAAATTGCTTTCTCAATTATTGTTGGATGATTTGGGGTTTAAGTATAGTCTTGTTTAAGTTTGGTGGGATTACAAATTATTTTTCTTGATGCGGTTAGTTTGTTACGATTTTATACTAGACTACTTAAGATTATTTCACCGCAGATTATTTGAACTATTGCAAAATCAGCAACTTATGATTTTCTCCTACATTTGGCAATAAGGAAGTTGTAGACCATCTAGAATCTTGTACCTGCTAAAGAAATGGTGGTAGGTAGCTTATAGGAACTGACAATAGGCTTTAGAAAATTAAGAAAAGTGTCTAAAGACTAGAAATTTATCAACCAGCGATTGTCATTACGATGCCGAACAGAAAAAAGCATAGAAAGAGAGGAGCAGCAGTCCATTGGTGATGCCCTAGCTCCTAAACACACCTTTTAACCTAAAAATGCAGCAAAGATGTAGAAGACACCACCAGAGACATAGAAGCATTGTTCTCCAGGTGTGATGCCTAGGCTTCTAAACACACTGCTTGGCCCATAAATAGAATGTCTTGTGTAAACAGGATAGACGAATATGGCTTACAGAGAAAGTTATTTTCTCCTATCAAGCTATTGCCAAATCTCATAACAAAGTATCGTGCCTGATGTTCATCGGTTAGGGCTGTTGGTCGATTAAGATGAACAGCCGGTACTGAGAGCAGAGAAAGATTCCTCTGGTCTTTCTAATTGTGTGAAGAGAAAGCCATATGTGTCCAAGTCGTTAAGCAATTATTTTGATAATGGTTTGTTTCTTTTTATAGTAATGAGTCTAACACATCACTGCTTCTGATAAATAAGGCTAACAATCATAGAACCATTTTCTTTTCTTTTGTTCTTTGGTTTGACTTATTCCTTTAAAGCAGTAATATCTTTGTTGCATCCAAATCCTTATTTTTCATCTCATTTTTATTAGGAAATTGCTTTAGAAGGAATGAGATAGCTTGCCAAACGGTCATTTGACTGAAGTGAGCCTCAAATTTTGTTATGTCTAAAGCTATTTATTACATTGATTCCAAACATTGTGTGTTGTTTTGTAGTATGATTATAGATTTGAAAATAAAGTGATGTCTCTTGGAGGATTATATGATTTCTATTCAGAGAGTTATGCTATAGCTAATGTTTGAATTGAATGCTTTATAAAGAAAATGGTGCCATTTTGGATTGACAATAGTTGTAGCCATTGTGTGTGTGCGCGCATGTGTGTGTATACACGTGTCATCTGATTTTCTTATAATTGTGTCAGATTATAGGCCTTCTCAGAAATTTTGGAAAAGCAAGCACACTGGCTACTTCTGGTTCCTTAGCTTGCTTTGAATATCCAAGCACTTGACCAAAGGTATGCCTCCATTTTAGCCATCAAGTAGTGTTTAATCTTTTTAGGGGATTTCGGGAATTTTCTGCATTAGCATTACATCTCTCTAGATATGGGTGATTCTACATGGTTTGGTAAGAAAATTTAGGCATCTTGAATTACATATTACAAGGGTGATTACAACATCCATTTCTGGGATTACATTTCAAAAGCAATGTGATGGTGCTAAAAGGAAATGCCTAACTTGGGACTAAATTTTTTTATGCGGAGCGGCTATACAAATTAGAAGAAAAGTGAGAATAAGGCAAGAAAGAGTGTTTCTCTTTTCTTTTTTACCCCTTAAGTAAAGAGGAGAACTCCCATTTAAAAAAGCTCGTTATCGAGCCAAAATAAAGAAGGCTTAGTAGCAAATAAAAAAGGGAGTCTTCTTATAGAGACCCGCTTGTGCTTATATGCTTTTATTGCTTTCTGTGTATGGCTTCAGTTATCGTTCCTTGGGCCTTCAAGTTTGTTTAACCGCTAAGAAATCACAAACTGATCTTAACATCATGCTTTGCATACCAAAATAACTAAGGAGACATGTAACATATTACAACTCTCCTACTAGGGCTTGGCACTAGGTCTAAAGTGGGGACCTAATGCTCAATATGCTTTCACACACTTTTCATTAACGGATTGATGGTTGTTCAGATCTCTAATATTTCTTTCTATAAAATGTTTTGATTTTTATGGCTTCCATCTAAGATTTGCATGCCGTAATTTAGATACTACACCACCTGTTTACATGAATGTCTTAGAGATTAGCATTCTTTTGTTCCTATTCATGTTTCTTGCTTATACCTTGCTACAATTTGCATGTAGGAGTTCTCTAGCATGAGATATTGACAGTGATTGGACTTGGACGGAGAAGGGCATACATAGATGTAAGACCCCAATTAACTAGTAATTAAATTATTATTATTATATTTAGAGTATCTTTGCAAATTTAATTATTTTTGGGGTATTTTAGAATAAGTAATGAATATTTAGGGGTCTTTTAATTAATTATCAAACTTAGAGACTTTTAAGGGCTAGCCAAGTCTGTTTACGATATATTCAGTTTTGGTTACAGATAAATAGAAGAAGAAGGAAACTAGGGTTTTGGAGGATTGCAATCTTCTGTGCACAATTGGTAAGATTCTTGAACCCACTTTTATAAGGATGAATTAGATGATATTAGAATTGTGATTGTTAAGATTTTAACGTAAGTGGGTTAATTATAATATCTAGGTTTTGAGGTTTTCGGAAGCGATCGCAAATTTGGTGAAGACTATTATATAAATTTGAGGTAAGGATTACATGTATTATATCTGCTTCCGTGAAATTGATACCTTTTGATTACTCTTAGTCAACTGTGCTCATGTATTGATTATTTCTACGCCGATAGCAACAGTCGGTTGCTGTTGGATTTGAAAATTTTTCTAATTGTTCAGTTAACGTGTTAAGGCCGCAATTCTTCCATTAATTACATGTTTGTTTCACTGCCGGCGCACCATTGAATTGTGTGTCTTCTGATTTTTGTTGTTCGTAACAGTAGAACGATTATTTGTTTTCCATATATACTGCTCGACAACAACCATACTCATTCTGTCAAATTCTTCCAAGTTTCAACCAAGCCAATCCACGTGTTAGAATGTGGCTGGTGGAAAGCAAACATTTTCAGCCCATTCTGGGCGTGCAATACTCCATGTGTGGTGCCACGTGTCATCTTGTTGTGGTGCAACATATTTTAGTAAACCTTTTGGGCCCATATTTCATTATTTCAAAATCTTATGATCATTCGAACTCAGATTCAAGCGATTCAACTTTCATTGAACTCGTCATTTCGTTCTCTTCGATTTGAGTATAATATCGAGTATTTTCGGAAATCATTGGACTATTCTTTTTGAAATTCAAAGTTTTAATGTTCAATTTCTTTATACACTGGAAATACTTTGAAGTGCGTTTGACCTCTTAAATTGAACTAATATTTTAGAACCTTCACGTGCTTAGGTTAACGCGATGCCATGACATGATATGGCAATTGCTACCGGTATGCAAACTTTGAACTTAGAACCTTCACGTACTTAGGTTAACGTGCTTTACAGTCACGTATTACGTGATTGTATCGTATTCGATTATTAGTTCAATTATTCGAATGTGTTCTTTTAACTTTGACTTTGAATTGATATTTGACGGATTGGAATGTCCCGAAGTGGGATTATTGGTCGTGCTAAGATTCTCAATCGTCCTTGCACTTTGTTGTCATATGTTTTGTTGGACTCAGCTATAAATTATTGGATTCCTGCGTTGTACTCTGTGGGTGTGTGCGTGTGATCTTTGCTGGGCTTTGTGCTTACCCCCCTTTCTCCTCCCATTTCAGGTAATTAAGCCGAGACATCAGTAGAGGAGTTATCTATAAGCATGAGTCAGAGTTGTTCTTTAATTGTAGACTCTTTTTAGTTACTTGAAAATGAGAACTTGTAATAGTGCGATTAAGTAGCTTTTGGTAACCCCAATGTTTGGGAAGTGACTATTGTTATTAGATTTCCGCTGCATTTATTAGACTTTGAGGATAAATACAAATGCTTTTGATTTGGGATACATTTAGAGATCTGATTATCATTTTGAGGTTATGTTCTTGGTAAAATTCTTTGGATATTATATTTCTGGTAAGCAGGAATATTTTGAAATAGTATGTGTAGGTCCGCCTCCGGGTCGGGGCGTGACAATAGCGATCCGACTGGTTTAGTTTGAGCATTAAAAAACACATGATGATTTGTTTGTTTGTATGCCCACAGTGTAGCCTTTTTGCCTATTCTACTTTCTTGCAACATTTTCCATGTATTGGTTTTCTAACGTCACATGTTGCATATGTTTTTGAGGGACAACGTCGCGGTTTTTAGTGAGGCTGGTGAATTCCTTTTTTATTATTACAAAATGCAACCTTGGTTTGAACATGAAATAATTAGTCATCGGTATCTCGCTGAAAACTGAAATTGGGAAATGAATAAGGAATTCATTTTTCATTATAAAATGCTACCTTTCTGTTTGCACACGTAATTGTTACTTACAAAACTACCGTTGTTTTCCATATATAGGGAGATCAGGTAACACAATTCAATCTCCCATAGATTTAATCTGTTTATGCTATCTATAATTTCTGACGACAAACCTCTTCCAAAGTTTTTCAGAATCCAAAAATGGATGAGATAATTCTTCCAAATAGTCATAGTACCCGTAATGACCAAGCTTTAAGAAATGCGATTGAAATAACACGTAACGCCCTTTCTTTCTTTTCTAATGTTATTCTGTTTTTGCTGAATTTGCTGCATTTCAACGTTTTTTCTTCTTGATCATGGTTATTGTGCATCCAAAAATAGCAAAAACAATGTCCATGCGGCAATTGTCGACAGGGTACAACTTTAGAACATGCCCAACATGTTATGTGTGGAATGCAACGGAAAAGTCTTGGACCAAAGCGAAGAGACAATTTTGTTGGACCAGAGAAGAGAGGCACAAAGAGGTTGAGATAAGCATTCTAACCGGCTTTTCTAATGAAGCAGAACAATGTTCCAAGAAACCCTCTAATTTTTTAGACTTAGCTATCCAATTCTTTGCAAAGATATTCATGAAATCATGATGGCATTTGATCCAGAAGTCTCGAACTCAAATTTTTTGGGCGGTTTTCAAGACGGAATCAAATGTTCCAAATAAGTATAATGTTTGATCAACCCATGAGCATTAATATTTGCATCATTCGGTTTGACAAAAGTAATTCGACTTAATTACATGCATTCATTAAGGTTTTGAACAGGGGTAAGGGAGACTTCTTTTTCCCTATCATATAATTGTTCGTTTTTTTATGCCCTTCTTAAATCTAACACAATTGTTCGCATGAATACATGATTGTCAAGTGCATTGTATGACATCTTTTTGATGTCTTGAAGTAATTCTAAACTTCGTCTATGGCATCCAAGCTTGAGGCATGAGCACCTCTCAAACATGGAATACAAGCTTTATGCATTTCATAAACATCTTACATCCATGTGTGGCTGCAATTGCTCTATATTCTTATGATATAATTTCTTTTTTATTAATAGTTTTTGTTTTGATATATGCAGGAATTTTGCTCTAATTAAATTAATGAACATCATTGTGTGTTCCTACATCTTACTGAAATTAGTTCATACTTGGTTTCTTATTTTTATGCACCTCCTTGGTATCAAATGCGGTTGCTCTTATTTCTTATCATCATGGATTGTACTTTGCTGGAAATATTTTTCTTTTGTTGTAATTTTTGGTACTTCTGATTTTGACAATAATGCATATAAGAGGACCTTTTTACGTTAGATATGCGATATCATGTTTGTACATGCTTGTGTTAGAGAATTTGTCAACGGTGATAGTAATCATTTTATTAGATCTCAAATGAAGTTGTGCGACTAGACTTAAGTGGTGACCTTGGTTTGTGCTTTTCAAATTGATAAAAGGAAATGTTATATGTTCGATAAGAAATGTTGCTATTTATCAAGGAGAAGCAACGTGTTAACAGATTTTTCCTTATGAAATTTGGATATTGATCTTTTTAGTACAAGTGGCGGGTTTTTCTCATTCACGTGTTCAGTTACTTTTATCCATGAACCTAACCAAGTGTTCACCTTGTAAACATACACTGTAGTTCAGTAAAATTGTATGTAAATGACTCTATGCCTTTTTAAAAAATATAGACCACTGTATATACAAACTATCCACATGCATCGCACGTACACCACAACTAGTATACAGAAAAGTCTTTAAACTCCTAAATTATTCTTTTTTGTTTTTTTATAGGACTAATTAAAGGAGAAAGCTGCACTTTTTTGGTGGACTGCATGCATGATACACTAGTTGTACTAAGTTTGTTGAAAGTATAGCTGCATTTTTTGTACACGCTTAGCTACATCTTCTGTACAAGGCATCTCTTGTATAGGAATATTTTGAAAACTCTTATCCAATGCAGTTATTTTAATTAGTAATTGGTATTATAGTTGTGGCCACAGTAATGAATGTATGGAAAAACATAGTAGCTAGTGACCATATAGGGCTTGTAATGTGTTTCCAGTTTGCCACTTGCAAGCTCTTTACATATAGTTTACTTTGCTGAAAGCTAGTTTAGGTCGTTCATAGCAGTAAGTTAATGACGAACACAAACACAAGCTCAAGCTCAGACTCGGTTCGTGAAGCCCATATGAATGATCGAGCTTAAACTCTTGATCATTTTCACAAATTGAACATGGACATAAAAGTATATATGCTTCATGAACACGAATCGAGCTCAAACATAACCCCAGGATAACGGACGAGTCTAAATAAGGCAATGTTTGGCTCGAACTCGTTCGTATACGACTATGTGCATGTGTGTGTGTGTGTGTGTGAGAGAGAGAGAGAGAGAGAGAGAGAGAGAGAGCGTGTATATGTGTATACAAGTACACACAGACACGGGGCACGCACGCATATAGATTTTGATCCAATAGCCACCACTAGATAAGTGCTTATTTATCCAGCAGAATACTTGATAAGAATATCAGATTGATAAATGTCAACTAACCGACTAGTTAGTTAAAAATCGGCCGGTTTATCCCACAATTTTCTAATTTTTTTCCTAAATTTCGAGACATTATCTGAACCTAATTTGATAATTTCTCTGGTTTTGCAGATGGGATGTACCAGATTCAACAATAACCTTTATATATATATATATATATATATATATATATATATATATATATATATAAATTAATGATTTAATCTCTTGCATTCAAATCACAAATAATTCCTTGAATCATCTAGGCAAACACAATCTAGACATGGATTGAATTGGATCCAATATGTAATACCCCAAACCTAAGATTGGTTTTATGATAACTTTTAGCCAACTATTTGTTACTTTAACGGTGGTTGTTGTAACTCATTTTAAAGAGCTTTAGCGACGGTTGTTGTGAACGGCATCATTTAGGACTTTTAGCGATATTTTTTTTAACTTTTCATAAGTTGTAAATAGACTGAAGCTAGTTGAAACATTCAATTAATGAATGTGAAGGGCTAACTCGAATAACTGGTCGAGCCACTAAAGTAGCCTAAAGAAATTGAAGAATTTCTTGGGAATACTATAAGATCCGTTCGTTCTTTTTTCTCTGGCAGCTTATATATATATATATATATATATATATATATATATATATATATATATATATATATATATATATATATATATATCTTGCCCACATAAGCAATATGGGCAGATGGTATGCGACTGTGGAGCATGAAGAGAAGTAGACGCCGCGACATATGGCAAAATCGAGGGAAATGCGAGGCGCTGTTGTAAGAGGCAGTGATGGTAGCTACGGTGGTGGGTAGATTTGCCGACGGTAAGTGGCAAAGTCGAAGGCGGCACGAGGTATTGTTGAAAGAGGCGACAATGATAGCTATGGTGGTGGCTAGATTTGGCGACAACAAGATTATAGACCGCAAATCGACGACGACAGCTATTGTGGTGGGTTTGGGTTTTATTTTTATCTTTTGTTTTTGAATAAAAATAGCTTCTTCTTCTTCTTCTCAGTGGTGCTGGAAAGGTGGTGGTGGTGGCAGATTGGTGTGGTTGTGATGGAGTTACGCGGTGGTTATGCCGTGGTGATTGCGGCTGTGGGTTTGTTGATGGTTGTATTGCAGTTGTGGGTTTGGCTGTTTTGCCTTTTCAGCATATCTCAAGGACAAAGACAAAGCAACACTATAAAATTTTGTTTGTCTAAAGTATTATTAGATTCACTGGAGTCCTTTTGAAATATAAAATATCGTTATCAGAACTTGTGGAAATGTTTCAAACTTAAATTTGTATTGTTTTAAACACATCGAAACCTTTTGACCCACTGCAAATTCAGCTATATATGGTAATTCCTTACTGTGAGATTGTATTGTCCATTGGTATAAGCTATTTGATCTTGTTGCTAATATGATTTTTGAATTGAAAGTTGGTGCGTTGGTTTTGGTATTCGCCATGCACCTTGGTATCGCATTTTATCAACTCCAAGTACTACTATTGGTATAATGTGCTTTGTACTCTGTGGGTGGATGTGTGCGATTATCTTTGATGGGCTTTGTGCTCACCCCTCCCTTACTTTCAGGTTATCAGCCAGTGTTCGGAGCTGTGCAAAGGATTATAGGGCATGGCTAAGTAAGAAACTTTTTAGGGAAGGATTTTCCTTTTGTATTTATTATACGAATAGATTTTGCTTTAGATTTTAATTTAAAGCTCCGTGCAGGAGTTATTGATGTCAATGTAACAGTTTTAAGCTAGTGTGGTCTTTATTGATATTTCACGGAGACTTATTCTTAGATGTTCTGAATACCCAATTGGGAGACTTTTGGATATATTTAAGTTTTCTGCCTTTGTTTATTTGAAATTAACGCTTCAGAAAATCGGGGCCTTACAGTCGTACCCAAGTGACTAACTAGATTCATTGCCACCACCGCCCGATGGATTCTCAGCCGCCCTTATCATGACCACCCGGTCCTTACCCAGTCTGCCTTCACTCAACTCTCAGTGGATTTTATAAAGAGAGAGAGAGAGAGAGAGAGAGAGAGAGAGAGAGAGAGAGAGAGAGACGACGACGAAGATTGCATTTAGAACATAAGATAAAAAAGGGAAATTTTGGAAAATTTACTAATAGCTTGTCTTTAAAGCGATTAGGCAAAAATTGAAAAAAAAGAAAAATAGCTAATGACGCCCTCTACTATACGTGTTGTGTGATTTCCACCCCCATTTCAGATTTAAGCACTAAACCCCCATACAGTTCACAAGAAATTTGGCTACTTAAGCATATACTATCAACTTTAACGGTGCATGATCAACACACGCATTGACTAACAGTTTTATTTTTTTTTTGAAAATGAGAACTTTGTCCTTCTCCACTTCCACTTCTTCATCACCATTCCCCTCGTCACCTCTCCCCCCTGCCCCCTTCTAAATACCACCCCCATCCCTCATCACCCACCACACACACACACACACACACACACACTTTCCAAGTCAACCATCACCCAACTGCATGCGCATGCACACACACACAAACACATGTGAGAGTTCTGTGTGTGTGTGTGTGTAATACCCCGAAACATTTTTTTCTTTTATTACTTTTCGGGCTAAATTAAAATTGTTAGCGTTGAACTTTTGAATTGCATGCATATTGCTCCAACAACTTTTATTGACGATTTTAGTAACGGGGTTGGGTAACACCGTTAGAAATTTTTCTTAAAACACTGATGATGCGGAAAATGGTTCGATGCTACGTGGAGGTGCCACAAAGGATGCGGTCTGAGTCAGCTTCCAGGTAGGCAACGCGGGAGACAGCAAGGACGGCGTAAGGGCCGAGGGCAAGGCTCCCCAGACAGGTCGTGAGGGCTGGCAGCGCTGCGCAGGCAGGGTGACGATGAACAGGACCGACAGTCTACAGTCCGTGCAACTGGGGTGCAGCGTCAAGGGTTCGTGGACGTGAGCCCAAGTGTGTTTCTCTCAC
>JAVXUP010002851.1:92500-103127 GCA_033070095.1 Escallonia herrerae
TATGTGTTTGGGGGGTGGGGGAGGGATGGGGGCAACCATGAGGTTTGTTTAGGGTTAGGGGGCGGGTATGTGCGCACGCATGAGTGTGCGTGTCTACAGGGGGTATTTGTTTGTCTGTATGTGTGTGTGCATGCAATGGGTGTGTTTTTGCGTATGAGAGCAGTGTATGTGTCTGTGTTTGTGTATGAGTGTGTGTGGGTGTTTTGGTGCTTGTATGCGTGTAAAGAGTGTGCGATGGTGGACGATGGGGATCGAGGGGAAGGGGGAGGGGGCCAAGTAAATGTATGGGTGTATGTGGCGGTGTGTGGTCAGAAAGTGGAAGTTGTTAGATCTCGATCATGGTCGTAGGTTAACCTGTATAGAGTTGCACCCGTGCCATCAATAAAGGTGGCGGTGGCCTTCCATTAGGGACATTTTTCATAATTTTGCTACTAGAGTTGTGCGTAATAAACAACTCAGATTATTTACAAAAAGTAAGTTATATTTTTGCCGATTGTATGACTCAATTTAAATTTGGGCTTTAGTTGAAAAAAATCAGGACAAGATGAGTATTTCATAATCCTAACAGTTTTAGGAATAATAAAAAAAATCATTTTAGGTTTCTAACACTTTACATACAAAATATTGTTTTGCCCTAAGAATACGACATATTTCTCAGGAGCCTCCAAAGCATCTCTAGGAAAAGACCTTTTGATATTTTGATCATCACTTTGAGATAAAGGCATATTTTTTATTTTGGGATTGCAAAATAATGTTTTGCCTAAGAATACAACACATTTCTCAGGAGACTCCAAAGCATCTCTAGGAAGAGACCTTTTGATATTTTGATCGTCACTTTGCGGTAAAGGCATATTTTTTATTTTGGGATTGCAGTTCATGGTAAGAATAACATGAATTATTGCGATTGATAGAGTCCAATTAAAATTTTAGGTCTTTTTTGTATTAGGGTATTTGATACAATTTGTTTGGAAGGATCAAGCCTTTGGATTGCTTTTAAAGGTAAGGGTTTACGTTTTTAAAATCTGAATCAGTGTCGCCTGACCAAAATACTATGACTCGCCATTAAACCTATGGCTAGGTGATGATTATTTCCAACCTTTGTTTTTTGTTTGCAACCTGTTTCTCATGTACATAAATCCAAAGTTGTTTTCTTTTTTGTGCCAACTTCATCAAGGCCTTATGGCTATGTGCTTCATCTTATTCTAAGCATTCTATATACAACCTAGTCATCATCATAAATTTAACTACCTTAAATGCAATTGTCCATTACCTTTATAATATGCTAAAGTGTTGGAAACTCATCCATTCTTCTTGAATTTCAGCCGTGTAATATAAGTATATGGCACCCCATGTGTCATTTTGAAGTATTTTTGTAATCCCTCTTTGTTCGACCACTATAAACTCATATGAACACTGATCCGAGCCATACAAACGTTATTGAAATCATCTTTTCACCCTCTATGATTTGTGTAAAGAAAAAAAATGGTACTTCTGATACTCCACTTGCATTGCGTGTAATCTCTGATTAAGTCCACGCCATATGACATGGTGTAACTTATTAGGCTGCTAACTGTATCCGACTATAAGTTTGCATCATCTGGCGACTTTTGATGTCTTGCCTATGTTATTGGATATATGTGTAGCTTGTTTTATGAGTAATGTCATAATGCATGTGACTTTTCTATTTCTAACTTACCCAGGTAGACTGGAATCTGAGCTAGTTCAGTTAGATGGGCTAGAGATTATGATCTTATTTTCTGAACATTGTCTTACGTATCAGTGATGGCAAGTATGACCTTATTTCTGAATGGCTCCTTTAGTGTCTGTCTCTGTACGAGAACGTATCTTACAAATTTAAAATTATGTCAAGTATCTGTTCTATTAGAATTATTTACCTCCATAAATTCGTTTTCTAAGATATATCTATCCCTTTTGGTTGGTCTGTTGAACGATCTTACAGGGCATTTGGCTCACTTCCTTAATGTTTTACTTTCAAGTGGTCAGTAGAGGGAATTGGATTACTGGCCTAGCTGTGTGACTGAGAGCTAACAATTAATTTTATTTTTAGTTTGGTTATTTTTCAGAAAGTATAATCGGAAGACTTATTTAAAAGTATAATCAAAAGACTTATTTGGATTTGGATGTTTAATTTAAAACTCCGTGTAGGAGTAAATTGGGGACTAAATTATTGTTTTAGGCCTATTTTATATTTTATTATGTAAACTAGAGATTTTTTTAGATGCTTTGAATAACCAGTTTGTGAGACTTTTAATAATTTGAGGGTTTCTAACTTTATTCTTTTGAAATTAACATTTCAAAAATTTGGGGCGTTACAGAAGTGGGTGGTAAGGTGGGGGTGATCAATAGGGTGGAAGTGAGCGATTGGGGGGGGGGGGGGGGTGGAAGAATGGCATTCATTTAAAACATGGTAAGGAAATTTTGATATTCATGTCATTTCACGGAATTCATAATAGGTCAGTTTAAGGTTCCCAATTTCTTTACATGTAGAGAAGTTTAGTGCTTAAATTTGAAGGGAGGGGGGAATTGCAAAACGCGTATAGTACATGGAGTCATAAGCAATTTTCCCCTTGAGAAAAACAAAAGGTCATCTCAACCTTCCATTATGTGATGTGAATGGTTGGAGATGAACTAGTAAAATATGAGCTTTCCCAGCGCTGTATATGTATTAGCTAGCGTTGGCAACTTAGCTCAAGTTACCAACACAATTTATTTGTCCATCCATCATGGATGGACAAGCTGGATCTGGCTTTCATGTAAAGCTTCCCAACATCTGCTACGTAATGTAAAGGATGGTACGTTTGACAAAATCACCCCTTAATGCAATGCTTCCTTCTCTACCGCTGACGGTAACCGATGAATCTAAGAATGCGAAGAAGTCGGAGGGAAGCAAAGTCTGGAGAGGAAGGCAGTTTGTATTTTAGATAAGGCTCTTAGAGTCATCCAGTAGCAGGGAAACATTGGTAAATTACTGTCTACAACATTATGTTATGGATAGTGAAAGTTTGCTTAAAACAACTGTATTCTGGCCCATAATCATCGACAACATGGCCGGCCAGCTATCGCTGGCAACTTAAGCCAAATTGTTACCGTGATCTGGTCGCCCACCGATCGTCCGCTACATAAAGTAGAAGACGTAAATTTTGATTAAATTGCTTTCAAGTCTCCAGAAGAAGTGGAATGGTGACTCTCTGCTACATATTGTAGCGGACAATGGGGCAAATTTGCTTTTTGCAAACCAAACTTGTCCACTGCATTATGTCAGAGTTTTTATTTTGGACCTTGAATCTTATGCATTAGACCGAGGATTTACAACCCCACGACCTCGACTTAGATCTTCCTCAATGCAGTAAGCATCAATATCTTCAGATAACTACAAACTCAAGCGTGTTCTCTCTACCATCTTGAGTTGGAGAGGGGGATGTTAGACGATATGTCAATTTCTTATTTCTATTATTCTTAGTATAACTTTCTTAAGTCCTATAGGACTCCCTTTTTTGTTTCTTGTAGGATAGCCTTTTCATGTCTATAAGAAGCCTTCATTGTACTCAGTTTTATATATTTTCTATACAATTATCTTTCGCTTTACCTATTCTATCATGGAGAAAACCAACCCAATATTAGAGATAATTCTAGATGTTTAGAGTATGGATTTGTGTTTGGGGGGTATTTGGTAGGATACTCTTGGAGCGGAAGGATAGTAGCACAGAGAAAATGAGAAAGAAAAGAGGCAAAACGGGAAGTTCGGTCATATTGTTTTCTTGAAGGGTGCGGAATTAACTAAAAAATTATGGAGATAGCTACGCCCTACGTCTTCGTATGGAACCACATACACGTCTAGTTATTATTATTATTATTATTATTATTATTATAAGTTATAAAGTTGGAGCTTTAACTTTTAATGTTCTCTTATCTGCTTGGCATCTTTTTGCCATTTGAAATTTAATCAATCAAATGTAGTTTGATATCTTCGCTCTTTTCCATGTTAACATATCTCATTAATATACACATATCTTCTTTTTCATTAGCTTCCAATTTAAGCAATTATTATAATTTGGCATGACCCTCTCCCCGTAATCTTAATTTTTCTGACTTTTAGTCAAACTCAATATTGTCACAAGTATTTCTTTTTGTCTTGAACAAACATACAAATTAGGTACAGATTACTTGATCAAGATTGCCACTATCATGTCAAAACTGTTCACATCCTCCCTTTATTTCATAATTATCAATACCACATCGGTACCAGTCAGTACATACCACTTTTCCCTTCAACCTGCACTGACATTAGTACCAGTGCAAATACTGTTCTGTATAGATTGTACTGGCCGGTACAGATGATACCGACTGAGTACTACATACCGGCCAAGATATTTTGTTTTGTACCGCTTCCTTAAGAAATATGAAAGTTACAACTTATAAAAATTTAGTAAATTGATCATATTAAAGACTAAATTGAAAAAAAAAAAACTAGGTTCTATATCAATCAAAGCTTCTGTAATCTCTTCCACACAATATTTAATAACTATTTGCAAAAGTTTTCCTAGTAAAGTTTTCAATCTTCATCGCAACTTTAAGTTTGCTTTCACTTTTCCTCTTAGCTTTGATTTACTTTATAGCTGAAAATTTTCATCGGATTCTTTCATATATATGACGCACTACTTTACACACACACAAACAAACAAATTATTCTTGAACAAACAACTTATTGTTTTATAAGAGTTAGCTTATTAGATAGTTGAAAATGGGGGATAATTCTACAAGAGGCAATTCGGTTGGATATATTATTGGATCTAATGTCACTATATTGGAACAAACAACTTAATAAAAAAAAGAAGGTAATTTTTTAAGATGTATAATAACAAATAGATTAGTTTAGAGGAATTGTGAGGAAGAATATATATATATATATATATATATATATATATATATATATATATATATATATATATATATGTTATCTGATGAATGAGTATGACATCAAAAATTCGAGATGGTACTGATACCACTACGTATCATTTCAAAAAGATAACTGACTATGCACTCCGATACAGTATTTATAACTATGCTTTATTCACCTGCTAGCCATTGTTTGGGAGGTTTCACAAATCTTTGTTTTTAATTTATCGTTAAATAAAAACATTGACGTTACAATACCACAATACGACATTAGCAGTTATGCACTCGAGTTATTGTGATTATTAGGAATATACTATTGTCGCACATATGCTATTTAAGTTCTTCATTTATCGTTAAAAGGCTGAAAATCGTTTCTAAATTGCATCGTGAACGATGGAAAGAGGGTAAGAAAATCATGTAGAAATGATGAAAATAGCATGTTTTTTTTACGAGTATTATTATTGTTGTTGTAATTGCTATTCTTTTATCACTATCGTTCATGTAATGAATACTTTAGTACTCTCTTTGTCTCACAAAAATTGATCATATTTTTTTTTGGGTCGTCCTGCAAAAATTGTTCATTTTTCAAATTAAAAAGGATTCTGTGAGTATTTTTACATATTTACCCAGTTTAATTTATTTTATTTTATTTCTCTCTCTACATCTAAATATCCACCAACTCATTTTCTCTCTCATTACTCACTTTCTTATACTTTTTTATTTTATTTATTAGTCTACATTTAACACCCTACTAATCTCTCCTACTAATCTCTCATGACCCACTTTTTTCCCCTCCTCTCTTTAAAGGACTTAATGAGAAATTTAAAATATATGATTTAAATCCTTAACATGAGTGCGAAATCAAAATAAAGTAATTTTTGTGGGATGGAAGGAGTAATTGTTATCTTTCGGCATTCATTCAGACACATGCTCAAAATTATGAATCATGTAGTAAATGATTATCATCTAATGATAAGTTAAGTTAATATATATATATATATATATATATATATATATATATATATATATATATATATATATATATATATATATAATAAAATAAATAATGAGTACGCTTTCCATTCTCTGACGATAGAATCCACCTTAAAATTCACAAAAAATTATTATTAATCAAGTAGTTTAAAAGTCAAAAGCAATAAAACGTAGAGGGAGTGTTACGGTTAGCCCAACCCTTTTTTTTATTAAATAATACTTTAAATTTGTAGATAAAACGTCCTCATCGCCGCAATTAGGCGAATTGCGTCAATCCAATCACCAGAATCCGATTCCCCTGTCGCTGCAAACACCTTAAAAGTTATACTCCTTCTATATAGAAATTTTTTATCCTCTCCGTTACTAGTTACTAAATTTTGGCTATAAATTAGTCTCTTCATCAGAAGGCAAGTTCTCAATCTCGCAAATGGCACAGCTCTTTGAACTCAACAATGGCACCATGCAGGTCAAGGTCTCTAACTACGGTTGCACCATCACCTCCCTCTCTGTACCCGACAAAGATGGTATTTAATGAATGCCCTTTGCTTCATAATTTTCTTTCGTGTGCATGGATCTTCTTACTGATGTGTGTTTCTCTGGAATTTGAAGGAAAATTAGCTGATGTTGTTCTTGGATTTGATTCTCTTGGACCATATCTGGTCAGTACTTCCCTATTTACCAACTTCATTCTTTGAACCCACTTGATTCTTCGTCCTAATCATTTTTTTACGGAAAACAGTATGTACCCATCTGGTTATTTATAGGAATTTTGATGCACGACCTTTTGTGTGATCAGAAAGGTGCTGCACCTTACTTTGGCTGCATTGTGGGTCGGGTTGCAAACAGGATCAAAGATGGGAAATTCACACTCAGTGGGATTGATTACGCCCTACCCATCAACAAACCCCCAAATAGTCTCCATGGTACGAATGGCTTTTTATGATCATGAGGGTAATTTATGGGCCTATAATGGTAGTGCTTTACAAGAATTATGGTAATTTATTTCTGATCGTGATGATTTTCTCTGATCTGAGTATGCAAATCTTGGACATTATGCTATGCTGCGTGATACCTATAAAGGCTCTGTTCAAAGTTACTTTTACAAAGTATCACTAGATCGGAATTTTGCGTTGAAATAAGTTCTGGAAATGAAAAAAACTGAGCATCTGGCATTTCTAATTTCTGTTGATGTGTCTGTTAGAAGTTCTGATGACGCAATTAGAAAGCTGCGTCTTTTCAATCATTTGGCATTTTATGTATATGCATCCTGGTTTGTAATTAGCCAAGCCAGTAGATATAAAAACTAGGTTACTAGAAGGTTCTTGCTTAGTGAGTATAACCATGATTTGGTGCTTTTGGTCACAGTATGTCCTTGGAACCCGATTTTCTTGCATTTATGTGTTATCATTATCAATTATCTCGGGCTACTTTTGCTGCTTATGAAAAGAATTCTGGTGATATGAGAAGATCTTAAAAATCCACAAAAGAAAAAATGAGCAGCCACGCCAAGTTTAGCTGGAATGGAGAAGGAACGTCAAAATCAAATCAGTAACAAGCAATGTTCTGTCTATATTTGTGTTAGCGTTTGTGTTTTGTATTGTGCTTTGTTTATCAGCACATGGACTCTACTTCCTGCAGGTATATAACTTTCAAGCCGCTGCTAATTTAGGGTACCAGTGTTCGTTTTTCTTCTAATTGCTCCAAGTCCCTACCCTTCGATGGCACGGGAGCTTGCCCTTAAACATAGACCTTGATACAGGGCCTAGAATTCTGGCATCTAAATTGTTTTGGTTTTTCTGTAAACAAATCCACCACCATCTAATTTTCTTTAAGTTTCTATATGTTTCCCTTTCTTTTTTCTCCTTGTGATGAATTATGTGTGCACTTAACAAATATGAAGGTTGAAACAAAAGGATTGCAGATTTTATGTTTCTCTGTCTTATCTTTGTGGAAAGAACTCTCAGATGATAGTTGCTACAGTGCAGCGCGCTTATTTTTGGTCAATTTCTCTTTCCAACCAATATTTAAAACCAAAGAACATAGCATAGCAAAATGCAACTACTACTAAACGAAAGTAAAACATAGTTGCTGTTATTTTGCTTGTGGACCTGTACATTGCAACAACGCCGCTTTTGTCATGGCGATACCACATTGCTGGTGTGCGTTGTTTTGTATTGGCAAAGACAAACATGCCATACTGATTTTCTATTTGTTCTCTTCACTCCATCTCTTGTGTCTCCCCTGACACCCCTCTTTCTTCTTCTCACGTGGATCCTCACTCATAATAGTAGTTTTACCAATATGATGACGGAAATGTCTCTTTCCTCCTGATCCACACCTCATTCATCCCTATATTGTTAAAGGATGTGACTCCTTTTTAACAACAATTAGGTGCGAATTAGAAAATGAGGCTGCGGGTTTAGACACTTCCAATGACCGACCTACAATGTTGATTGACTTGGCTCCTAATCACACCTCATTTGTCCCTAAAGGGTTAAAGTTTTGGCTAATGTAATTTTAACGTCAATGGGCTATGAATTAGAAAACGAGGCTCTGGGTTTAGACGCTCCCAATGATGTACCTGCTACGTTGATTGACTTGAAGTCATGCAAAAGGCAATTGCTATTGCCATGGCAATAGGGGCTTTTGCAAAAGCAAGAATAAAGACTTCATTGCGAACTGACGACCTCCTATTTTCTAATACCTGTTCTCCATCCCCTCTCTATTTCTATCTGTTAATGAGCCCTCTTCCGGCACCACCACCAACCATATCTCTCCCTCTACTCTTCCAATAGTTCCACCAGCAACCACCTACAGCAACTGCACAATCAACAGACCCACAGCCATCACATGCACCCTTCGCCAATCATATGTGATGCCTTAAAATTCTAGCAAACAGGGGGCTGATGGCGGCAGTGCGTACTTGGTGGCTGAGGGTTTGAACAGAGGGAGCTTGATGGTGGTACTTTCCAAATCGATCTACCATACCGATCAATTCCTCATAGCTATCATAGTACCATCATATTCTCCAGATCTTTCACTCCACCACCATCTTCCCTCATCATCTTATTTGTTAGTTTTGATGACTATGGGTTCAGAGGGGAGGCAGAGAGAAGCGGATCTTGGTATTGCCTCTAATGTTCATGGAGCTTGTAAGGAAAAGTAATTGATGGTAAAGGCCATGAGGTGGTTGTCTATGTTGTGTCTGCCATGTTTGGTCGTTGGAGGTACTGGCCGAGTGTGCAGCGTAAACGCACAGTGGGTGGAGAGGAGGGGTGGGGGGATGGAGGAAGAAGCCAGGATGTAGGATCTATTGCTGGCTAAGATGCACAATTTTGTCAATTCAAAACTTTAACCTTATTCTTGCTTTATAAATAGGGCTTGCTTGTCACTCTCTCTCTCTCTCTCTCTCTCTCTCTCTCTCTCTCTCTCTTTTTGCTTAGAAAGATGAAGATATTGAGTTAGAATTGGGAGTACTTACCCCATTAGTTTGAGCTCTACTGCACTTTCTTCTGTACAGGGGGACACAATGGTTTTGACAAGGTAATTTGGGATGTTGCTGAACATAAACAGGGTGAAACCCCATCCATTACCTTCAAGTATCATTGTCGCGATGGAGAGGAAGGTACTCTCTCTCTCTCTCTCTCTCCCCCTCTCTCTCTCTCTCCCCCTCCTCCCCCTCCCCCCTCTCTCTCACACACGCGCGCACACTAACTGATCCTTCTCTTGTTCTGGAGCAGGTTATCCAGGAGATGTTTCTGTGACTGCAACATATACACTCACTTCAATGACCACAATGAGGCTTGACATGGAAGCAGTGCCTGAAAATAAGGCTACTCCTATCAATTTAGCTCAGCACACTTACTGGAACCTAGCCGGCCACAACTCTGGTAACATTTTAGATCACTCCATTCAGATATGGGGAATGCACGTTACTCCTGTTGATCAGAACACAGTACCAACCGGTGAAATCATGCCGGTTAAAGGTACTCCATTTGACTTCACGTCTGAGAAGAAGATTGGGAGCTTTATCCATGAGGTTCCTGGCTTAGGATATGACCACAACTACGTGCTCGACTGTGGGGATGAAAAGTTGGGCTTGAAACATGCAGCAAAGCTGAAGGACCCATCGAGCTCAAGGGTTCTTAACTTATGGACCAGTGCCCCTGGAATGCAGTTTTACACTGCAAACTATGTCAATGGGGTAGTTGGTAAGGGCGGGGCTGTTTATGGAAAGCATGGAGGGGTTTGTTTGGAGACTCAGGGATTTCCCAATGCGGTAAATCAACCAAATTTCCCCTCTGTTGTCGTTCAACCTGGTGAGGAGTACAAGCACAGCATGTTGTTCGAATTTTCGGTCGAGTAAGGTTTGAAATGCCGTTAGGGAAGTAACGGGCTGATTTGCTTCTTGCTGCACATAGGCTTTTGCTTCTATGGGAAACTAGAAGCTTAAAAATAATGTTAGGAGTCAAAATAATGGATTTTGTCCAGGGGAAACTATAACAATTAACAATGGCGGTTTCCTTTTTCTTTTGAATTTTGTGGGGGTTGGGGAGGAGGCTTAAAAACGGGGAAAAATGAACAGTCATATGGGCAAAGAGTTGCAGATTTCAACCCTGCCATTGGTGGCTTAGTTGGTGTTACGTTTGCTCAAGCTAAAGTAGTACTTTATACCAGATATCCAAAATATAACTTAACAGAAATACGAAAAGCTTAC